>JAXCLQ010000008.1:566817-592745 GCA_035584115.1 Cedrela odorata
AAAATTTGTATTAGCAAATTATTTTGTAGAATCACTGATTTTTGTTAAACTGACTCGTTGTTTCAGTCTGAATATTTTCCCAGATTTTAAATCATGTGTGAGCATCAAAACTAGTAAAGCAATTTGAAGTTCAATGGAACCTTTCATTGAACTTGATTGCATTGATTACTGAACACGATGAAATGGAAAGTGTTCATCGGTTGGGTAAATTTTACAGGGATAGAAGGAAACAAATGTAAATCAATTACCCTTTTGTGCTTCAACCTTTACTTGCACCATGAAAGACAAACATTAAAAGAGCAACAAAAAAATTCCCTGTTCCTGAAGCCAAGTGACAGAACACAGAGTGACAGAACAAAGAATTAGACTCGGCAAAAAGGCATCCTACAATTGCTTCCTTGTTACTGAACACGATGAAATGGAAAGTATCCATTTTCTTTTTCCCTGTATAGCTTCAACAAATGGATGGCTTCCTTGTTATTGATTATACCAGCCTAGATTCATCGGTGATAAGGTGAGGATCGTGTGTCAAAGTCCTGCATTGTCTAGTTTATAATGATAATTAGACTATATAAAAAAATTCACTTCTTAAACAATATGATGCCTTTTGACGAGAACTCAATAACAAAAAATTTCCGACCTTTGTTTAAAGCGAACAATATCATACTGTTTGAATGCAGAATCTATCCCAAACACAGCAGTACCAGTTCCACATCCTTTCTCAACAATTATCATGCCAGAGCATGAGCCCGTTTTGACAATTACTTATCCACAGGTGCCACATGAACTCTAATTCCTCCACAGCATCTTCTGATGCATTTTGCACTATTTCAGCCTACCCTGCAATCTCTATTTTCTCCTTGAAATTTGAATTGCTGTCTGATAAGCACCTGAGATTCAGGAATCATATGGTAAAGGAGTTGAAACTGCAAAAGGCCGAAAGAGAATATAAGTATGAGCAAAAATTTTAGGTTGGTTTATTTAGTTCCCAATACGCACTCTTATGTGAAAATGCTACTACTGGATGTTGGATTCCTAGTAACAGCAATGATCTACAGTTTTGTATTTTGGAAAATCATCACAATTTTTTGTAATAACAAAAAATGGCGAACAAATTATTTCTTCCTGCTTAATCTGTTTTATTCCTTTTGCAAAAAAACTGATTGTTATAGGAATAATAATGTTCAATCTTATCTACATAGGATTTTCAAAATATAGAAATGAGGGAAGCTCAGACAGAAAGTTAATGTCAAACCAGGAGATTAACACTCTTTTCCTACAGCACATTTTTCTCTATTTCAAAAGGGAAGGTTCTGCCACAGGCCCCCATCTTCCAATGCTTCAAAGTAATTGCTCTACTCTGATATAGCATTCTTCATTCTGAAAATAAAACAAGAACAGACATACAAAACTGATTGTGCTGTCTAATTGAGTAATTAAGATCTAAATATATATATATATATATAGCAGTTGCATATGACTTAACAAATATTTGATCTATGGAGCATCAGACATACCATTTGAGTCCTCTCCTATATGCTTCTCACACCATTCTCCTGGAAAAATAAACCAATTAGATCAAATATTTGACCTATGGGGCATGAGCAAATATTTGAATTCTACACATGAAACTATACAAAAAGGAGAATGAGAGAGATTACCCATGAATCTGTTGCAGTTCAACTGCAGCCTCTTTGCACAAGTTGAAGATTAATCAAAAGAAACTTTGATGTGAGATATCTTTTGCCTCTCCGCTGTTCCTTCTTTATAATGTTCTTCCAGCTTAGGACATGAAATGATCTTTAACTCCACCAACGTCTGAGTAAAGTAGTCATCCGGCAGTGTCTCTAATTTGGGGCAGAATCCAATTTTCAATGAATGAAGACATGGCATGATTTTTATATCTTCCCCTGCTCTCCTTGTAACAGTATACTTCCACTCTTTCCATCCATTCATTTTCTGAAATTCAAGTGATTCCAATTTAGGAAAAGCAACAAATGATCGGCCAGTGCTACTACTTTGATCTGTACCCAAAGATTCATTACCAACTTTTTCCAAGCTCCTCATATTCCGAATAGTGAGTGATTCAAGAGATGGCAATTCTCCCAAACGAGGCAATTGCTCTAAGTTCATGCAATGATCTAATGAAATCAACCTCAAATTAGTTAATGAAATTACTCTCATGAGGGATATCCTGCTACCTCTGTAATAATGTATCTCTAATCTCTCTAGATTTGGAGGTGGTTGTAAATCTTCAAAAGCATTTTCATCGTCTTCATTCTTCCTCCCCTTTTCCTCATCCTTTTTGAAACTTAGATACAATTGAAGGAGATTTTCCTTTTTCATAAGTTCTGCATTGTTAATCTCATCCTTGTTCACATTTCCCAGCTTTTTTATTCTAAGAGATCCTTGAAGATGGTTCAAGTTTTTCAGACATTCAAGAGTACAAGATTTTTCATCATCACTTCCGCCGCCGCCGCTAACAATGAATTCACTTAATGTCCGAAGACAAGTTAATCTTTCAATTCCTCTTGGCATGTAACTTAGTGAAGTCCCATCATTTCCTACATGCCTCATGTTGATTAACTTTCCAATCCTTTGAGGTAATTTTTTGAGATTGACACACCAACTGAGCTCTAAGCTCTCTAAATTATATAACTCACACAATGTCTCAGGCAATTTCTTTATTTTGCTATTCTGTGACAAATTAAGATACCTCAAGTGAATCAATTTTTTTATTCCTCTTGGCACTTCTTTAATTACTTTATAACAAATATTGTCCTGGTTACTCAAATCTAATGCCCTCAAACATGTCAACTTATCAAATAATTCAGATAGAACAATGCCAGTCATAAAACCCCCTCCAGGCTCAACCAAGAGGCTGCGCAATTTTTTCCTATGGTAAACTGAAAGAGGGAAACTGCCATCTTTTTCAAACATTATCATCAAATGCTGAAGATTTTCATAAGACTTCTCTAATTGGCCCTTGTCAACACCATCAAACTCTAGGGTAAAACATTCTTTTTTGGTAAGAAGCTGAGCAAAATCATGCACTATGTCATGCATCTTGCATCTTATTATCCTATCATCATACTTATCCTTCTGAAAATCTTGGAAAAATGCTTGTGTTGCTAAGTTTCTGAAGACCTCTTCTCCAATCAACTCCATATCTTCCCTTCCCTCTATCTTAAGATAACCCTGAGACATCCATAGTTTGATCAATCGATCTTTCTCTATCTCATAGTTTTTTGGAAAGATGGCACAATATGAGAAGCATTTTTTCAATATGGAGGGCAAATTCTCATAGCTCAATAATAGAGGCAGGAAACACTTTTGTTCTACTTGTTCACGTTTCCATATCTTGCAGTCCAAGACATTTTGCCACTCTTCGGGACTTCTTTTCAACCGCAAGAGGCTTCCTATAATCCTTACACCAAGAGGCAAGCCATTACACTTGCCTACAATTTTTCTACCAATTTGTTCTAATTTTTGACACTCATCATTGTTCCTCAATGCAACTTGATAGAACAATGACCAAGAACCCTCTTCGGACAAACTCCCTAGTGAGATCATCTCGGTGGTTGTGGTTCCCATCTTATATGCAATATTCTCCTCACGTGTTGTCACCAAAATCCTACTTCCCTGAGAACTAGACTTAAGAGAGTATCTCAATCGTTCCCAATATCTGGAATATTTACTTCTCACATCACTCACATCATCGAGAACAAGAAGAAATTTATGTCCTCCAATACATTGACTGATTTGCTGCAACACAGTTTCTATTTCAACTAGATTCGATGTGCCATGTTTTAGAGATTCAAGAATTGTTTTAGCAACCCTAATCTCATCCAGAGTATAAGATGCACAAACCCATATTCTTTTGTCGAAATGGGTTTTCACAGAATCATTGTTAAATACATGACGAGCTAGAGTTGTTTTACCAATTCCTGCCATCCCTACTATAGAAATAGTAGGGAGGGTTGGTGCTTGACTACTCTCACTCAACAACAATTTCACTACTCTATTATTTTCCTCATCTCTTCCAATAACCTCAGGTGATGAATCAATAACAGAGGTCTTATCTCGTACTAATTCTATTTCTCTATCAAACCCATCCCTTTTCACATCAACGGCATCCAGTTTTTGACTCAAAATTTTTAACTTCATATCAATATCTCTGCACAGAACTAGACGCCTACAAGAAAACATATAGAAAGGTATTGACGTATGTACCTTCCGGATTGTTGAGTTCAACATCAACTCATCCAATGAGTCGTCAATGTCATTTAACAAATCTACCGCAACGTTGTCCTTCAATTGTTTGTTCACCTCGTTCTCAAGCACAGCTCGAATTGCCCGGTAATTACTAGTCAGCTTCTGGATCTGCTCGTCATCTCGTCTTGCTCCTTCTTCTATGATCTTTCGGCGGACTGAAGACAACTGATTCATGAGTTTGGAAAACATATTCGAAGATGGTAAGTAACTTGATGATTACAAGAAAGATGAGAGATTTGGTGTTGTTATGTTCGTAACAGTTGACACACTTCCAGTTCATTCCCCATTTACTACATGGAAAAGACAAGAGAGACGAGTTATTCGGGGGAATAGCACTGTTTGAAAGAGATTACTGAGAAATAACCTTATTTTCTAACATTTTTGATGTCTAACAAAATGGAAAAGACCAAACTCCCTTTGAAAATAATATGATCTTAAAACCAATCAACGAGAAGGGTTGGTGCATGCATACACGAAATAAATTATTAAATAAATTATGAGCTGTTGAGCATGCAGGGTGAGTGAATGGAGACAATCTTATCATTTCTTATCTTAAAACTTTTCTTCGATGCAGCATTCAATATGCTTGCCAGCTAATCCAGGTCAATGACATTAATTAATAGTTTTAATTTAACTATACGATGCATAGTTGATGGTAAAATATATATAAGAATATGATAATGGTTTACTACTTATTACTAATCCAGCCGATTCCTCCTCCTCCTCCAAGCTCTTTTGGCAGTCTGAATATGGCGGAGGCAATGGTTTCAATGATCATTGAGAAATTAAATTTAAGCATTTCGGAAAAAAACGTTTTTGATGGCAAAAGCAAGGTGGCGTTTGTCATGAGGAATGATGCAAGCACGCTGTGCAGATTGTTAGAACGCCATCTACAAATTATTCCATATGCAGAGCGAGGACAAATGAAAGAGGAAACACTGAAGGTTGGGCTAGATGAGCTCAAAGACGTTTCCTACGATATTGAAGATATGCTGGATGAGTGGAAAATGCTGAAACAGATTATCAAGGAAGATTATGAGAACGCACATCGTGTTTATTCTCATCATAAGAAGATCAACAAGCTGATGGTTTGTTTCCCATCCCCTTCCTTTGATTTCGATAGTTATCATGTACTTGTTTCTGGACGTGCTATTGCTTACAAGACATTAGTTTTAATGGAACGTTTAGATGATTTTAACAGTCGGAGCCGCTTGTGGTTTGACAATCCTACTTTTTGGTTTGAGAATCTACTACGACTACCCCTATATCATAATTCTACTGCGAATTTCTTACTTGATCCTTGTATGATACACGGTCGAGATAATGAGAAGGATAGTTTAATAAGCAAGTTGTTGTCGGAGAGTATTAGTACTGAAGAAGGAAAAGGCCTCCAAATCATCTCTATTGTAGGGATGGGAGGAATTGGGAAGACAAGTCTTACTCGTTTGGTCTACAATGATGATAGGGTGACTAGTTATTTTGACAAAAAATTATGGGTGCGGGTATTTCGTGATTTTGATGTGTTGAGGATTGCCAAATCAATCATTGAATCTCTACAAGTTACGGACTTTTCTTCTAATAATGACTTAAATTCCTGTCTGGTACATATTAGTCAATCTATTGTGGAAAAAAGAATTTTTCTTGTCTTAGATGATGTTTCTTTAGAAAATTACTCTAGTTGGGACATGATTCTGCAGTGTCTTAAGAATGGTCTTCATGGAAGCAAAATTTTGATCACCACACAGAAGGAGTCGGTTGCTCGTATGATTCAATCTACTGTAATTATCACTCTTAAGGCATTGTCTGAAGAAGAATGTTGGTTATTATTTGGCAGAATTGCATTTTTGGATAGATCTCTTGAGGAGTGTGAAGAGTTAGAAGAAATTGGGAGAAAAATTGTAAGCAAGTGCGAGGGCTTGCCTCTTGCTATAAAGACTGTTGGGAATGTTTTACGTTTTAGAAGAAGAAAAGAAGAGTGGCAATGGATCTTAGAAAGTGAAATGTGGGAACTAGAAGAGTTTGAAAGACGTACTTTCTACCCTTTGTGGTTGAGTTATATTAACTTACCTTCTTCCATGGTAAGACAATGCTTCTTATATTGTGCCATCTTTCCAAAAGAACACCGGATAATTAAAGATGAGTTGATTAAATTATGGATGGCTCAAGGTTATCTTGAAAACGAGAAAAACATAGAGATGGAGGCAATTGGTGAAGAGTATTTTGAGCTCTTAGCGGCACAATTTTTGTTCCAAGAGTTTGATAGAGATGATTATGGTAATATTATAACATGCAAGATGCCTGATATAGTGCATGATTTTCTCCAATTTCTTGCTGAGAATGAATGTCGTATGTTAGAAGTTTATGGTGATCTTGGTCAAGAACCAGGGATGTATTCTTATAAAAGGAAGCTTCGTCATCTAATGTTGAAACTCTATAGAGGGGTTCCATTTCCTGAGTCTATGCTTAAGGAAAAACAGTTGCGTAGTCTCCTGATTCAATATGGAGTTACAAATTGTTCATCAATTTGTGAGTTCCTACCAAAGTTATTAAATGAGTTGACATCTTTAAGGGCGTTAAATCTGAGAGGACAATTATGGTTTGAGAATGTAATAATAGAAATCCCAAAAGAGATTGGAAAATTAATACATTTGAAATACCTTAATTTGTCCTCACTAAAGATAGACGAATTGCCTGAGGAACTATGTAAGTTGTATAATTTACAAACCTTAGAGCTCAGTTGGTGTACCAATCTCACAAAATTACCACAAGGGATGGGAAAGTTAATCAACTTGAGGCATTTGGTGAATGATGGGACTTCACTTAATGACATGCCAAAAGGAATTGAAAGATTAACTTGTCTTCGGACATTAAGTGAATTCGTTGTGGGTTGCGGCGGCGAAGCATGTACCCTTGCATGCTTGAAAAACTTGAATTACCTTCAAGGGTCTCTTAGGATAACAAAATTGGGAGCTACAAAAAACGTCAGAGTGGTTAAGGAAGCAAAACTAAATGATAAAGAAAATCTCATTCGTCTACATCTAAATTTTGAAAATGATGCAGAAGAGGTGAGGATGAATGAGGATGAAGAAAAGATGAAGCATGAAATGATACTTCTTGAAGCCTTACAACCACCTCCAAATTTAGAATTGTTAGAGATCAGAGGCTACAAAGGCGACACTTTCCCTGATTGGATAATGTCATTAAGTAAGCTGAAGACGTTAAATTTCCAAAATTGCACCAACATTAAGCATTTGCCTCCTTTGGGAAAACTTCCATCCCTTGAATCACTCTCTATATGCAGTATGTGGAGTGTGAAAAGTGTTGGTAACGAATTTTGGGGTATAAGGAGTGATGGTGCATCATCATCTTCTTCTTCATCAGTTGTTTCCTTCCCAGAATTGAAATCTCTCAAGTTTGTTAACATGGAAGAATGGGAAGATTGGGATTGGGGAAATGCAATCATGCCCAGTCTTCATTTCTTGTCATTTGTACACTGTCCCAAATTAAAGGCACTACCACACCAAATTCTCCAAACAGAAATGCTGCAGGAATTGAATATCAATTGGTGCCCTGTTCTGAAGAAGCGTTACAGTGGACAAACAGGAGAAGGCTGGCGCATCATCTCTCGCATCCCCAACATCATGATTAATTTTGAATACGTCCAAGGAGATGGAGAATGAATTTTCAGATATGTAGCTACAATCGGAACTGTTGGAAAGGTAATTTCTTCTCCTTGGCATTATGTTGTTTTTTGTAATTTGATAGGAAACACAGTTGAGTTAGTAAATTCTATATTGTGTTCTTGTCTAGACTAAGCAACAAGTTATTAATTCTATTGAATTGCTACTTCCATCCAGCCGACTTTTGTCTTTTTGCTAGAACAAAAGTAATTCTGGTACAAAATATTTCTGAAAAATCAGTTATAACATCTTGCAAAGAAATGGTTGAATTCAAATTTCATATTACCTTTCAGTAATGATCTTATTTTCTATTATCTGAATGTTTTGATTGCAAAATTCAATCCGGTGAAATATTTGATACTTATAATCTATGTATATCCATCGACTAAACTAACTTTGCTCGAAATCTAGCTGCCATTGGAAGAAGCTCATCCTGGAAATTCATCGTCGGGCATCACTGTCAATATTCCATGGTTTTCTTGAGTAATTCATTTCTGAGTTCTGATATTGATGTGTGAAATATGAACTAGGTAATTAATTTTCCGTGCGCATCCCATATAATCTTCTATCTTTTGTTCATTTCAATTTTCAACTGCGCTTGGTGATAATCGCAATTATAATGATACAGGAGTGGATATTTAATTTCAGAGATGTAAACTTGTGGTGGCTGTATGGTTGCCATACAAGAGAGAGTATGGCAGGACTTGATTAGCTGGAGAAGAGAGCAAGATTAGCAAAACATCTTTGGTGTATATTCTTCAAGATAGAGGTAAACCAAAATCTTATTTAAAGTATACTTGCTATTTGCATGAATTATTAAACTTAGTAATAGAATGTTTAATGAATTATATTGGAACCTACCACCAATTTTTAAATGTAGACAATTGAGATATTGTATGCTCATGCATCTGATGAGCATTTCTAAGAATCATTGGTTCTGGAAATTGCATCATTATGTGCGTTTACTTATTTTGAAAATTATCCTATTTTGACTGAAACCATGTACTGGAAGGGCAAGATAGGATCATGCAAGGATGAATTGTTTGATATGAACGAGTCCATCATCATGAACAGTGCCAGCAGTATGATGGGAAATGCTTTTCAATAATGTACTGCATGCATATTCAATCAGAAGATTTTCAAAAAGGAGGGATAATCATACCTATACAATATCAACTGTCAAGGTATTTTTATGTATATACTAGCTAGTTCTGAGGCAGGAAATTTTTGAACCTGAAAGAATTTCGAATTAAGGTTGTTACAAATTGTTTCGATATGCAGATCAGATAGACGCCATTGTTATCATCAATACCAAACAAATGGAATCTGTTGCAGAAAAGAAAAAACAGACGCGTGCATGCAGCTGTGTTTACTTTGGAATCCTCTGTTACTGCCATGTCAAAACTTTGTAATCTCACCCGGCTAAGCTGTCTGTAACCTAGCAATGTGTGCAATGACAACATTATTGAATGTTGTCTCATGAGAAAAAGTTACATTGCAGCAATGGTTTCATACCAAAAGAATGACAACACAAGTTGAGAATTAATGTTAGTATCAACTATGATTTGATTGTTCTTGTTGTTGGTAGATGCTTCATTGGACTCATTGTCATTACATAAATCATTCAGCATGATCAAGACAATTTAATTCAAATGGGTGCGTAGTAAACACTTGGAATTTCCTTTCTCTTAAGCAAAAGCTAGAAAGCATCATGATCTAATTCAACTGCTCTTAGCAAGTCTTTGTTTATAGTATATATGACAGTGGACATTCATTTAATTAATTACCTCGAAAGAAGCAAGTCACATCACATGGATTTACACAGCTAGGAATATAAATATATCAACAATCTTGTGAATGATGACCTAATTCATTTAATACATGATTTAAAAATGCAATATTAGGTTCAATGAATAAACATACAATATTATTATTAGTTTCTACCCATCTACTGTCAAGTAAATTATAATTTTTAGATTCAAATCATATAGGCACAGAATTTCTATATCCAAGTATTGTGCTTAAAAAGTTTTATACTTCAATCCCTGTAACTTTGGAAGTTAGGCACTTTACATCTTCAATTATAAACCGTTTTAAAAGTTTAGCTTATTAATTTCACTTTTTTAGTATTTTAAGAGTTTATGCTTTTCATTTCTGACTCTACCGGGAGTAAATTATCAAATGCAGTAACAAATCAATTACTTATGAGCATTGAAAGCATACAAAACTTGACAAAATTAAGGGATATCCTGAATCTTGAATTCATATTACAATGACTATCTAACATTGAGTTTAGCTCTAGCATGGCCTTGAGATATCTGGAACTGATCAGTCATACCAAAATGAGCCAGAAGAAGCCAGACATGAGTAAGAAGCTCTCCTCCACGTTTGAGCTGTCGAGCATGCTCACTTCCTCGGGCCTGACTTGCAGCATAACTTAACATTTCCATCCAAACATCTCTAACCATCTTCCATTTCTGCTTTGTATCTGAAATTTCAGTCAATTCAGATGCAAGCCTGCAAGCATCAAATAACACAGATTTGCTTCTGTCTCCTTTCACTCCAGCCGGCGGGACATGAGTTTTCACTTTGAGTAACATTCTGCAGGCTTGGATTCTGCTTTCCCTTCTCCGATCACAAGATTTGGTGCTGTGAGTTTGGCTTGTGCAATAGATGGACATTCGTTCTTTGAAAAACACCTTTGCTTCTGAACAAGTGTCTCGAAATCTGATAAGCCCTATCCCAACTGGCAACAAGGAAGGATATAAAAGTAGCAGAAACATCATATAGCGTGACAGGAACTTGCTCATTTTTCGATTCATGGTACCTGAATTATTTCCCCGAGTACCTGAGTAACAGCAAAGTTCTGTTGCAATGTGCCAAATAAGGATGCTTTGATCAAACTCGACCTCCTTAATACTCCAATCAAGAGAATGATGCTTATACTTTTCAAGGGCGCCGCTTCCCCTTCCTATATTTTCTTTCAAATGATTATCACATTTGTTTGTGACATATTTGAAGATTGACTTTTGTAAATATTTAGGCATTTCCTTATAAGTTTTGTATCCATGCTTTTCCCATAGTTCATTGATGATCCGGCACCTCAGGATTTTATAGCAAGGTTTTTCTTCGAGGCAAAGATGAATAAGACTGTATTGCCCCATAGAATTTGACCACCTCGCTGGTTTAACAACTGGTTCCAAACAATCAATGAACTTGAAAATTTTTCTTTTCTTTTGCTTAATGAACCACTCAAAATGAATGGATTTCAAGATTTTACTTTCCTTTTGCGTAATGAACCACACAAGGGACTGGTCTGAGAAGAGCAGAGCATAAGCTGCATACAATTCTAGAAAAATTGCCACCCCGAGCAACAGATAGGTTATAAAAATGTTTACCTTTTTACTATAATTCTGCTTGTCCGCAAAAGAGAAAATCCCCAATACGACACAGGTGAGAAGAATTGTGATAACACGGCGAACAAGACCCCATCGAGTATAAATTACTGATGCCTTGGTGTAGAGTATATCATACATGAATCCTAATTCGATGGCAACCACACTGAAAGCATCTTCCTGAGACATTTCTTGGAACAAAGATAGACTATTGTCACGATCTTGGAAACTTAGGATGAGATCTGCAAACAGACGCTTGAATGTATGAAACAAGGCATGAGCTTTAATAATGTTGCTTGCTTCAGAAGTGGATTCTATGTCATGTTTAGGTATATTTATTTCAACCTTATCTTTCACCTCTTTTGCCTCCACATCGAACCCCTCTGCCTCTTTCAAACAGAACTCATTCATGAATTTAGGATAGTTGGGACCGGGTTCGGGCTCAGTAAGCATAGAATCTCTAAGTTGATCTCTGCTTGCCAACCAAAGAGTCCCTACTCTCTCTGCATACTTAATAAAACCAACAAAAATCATTGGCATTGTAAGAAACGAAAGACGAGAGTCATTCCATGCCGTGAAAAATATGTACACTGTCGTCACTGTTTGGACACCTATTTGAAATGCGTGCCTCAAGTACAACTCATTGTCTTCAACAGCATAAGCCGTAATAGTATCAGGGCCACCCAAGTGCAACAGAAAGAATGGTGCCCAAAATGCAGTAAGTTCATTGTTGGAATCAAGAGAACCTTTATCCTCATAGACTTCTCCAAGGTTATTTAATAGTACGCCAAGGGCCATTGTTGCTACAGAATCTGCCAACAAGTAGGCAGACCAGACTGGAACTTTAATCCAAATTGTGGGATTACATTTCCTCTGATTTCCCAGAAAGATAAGAAATATTTGTGAGGCGAGGCTGAGGAAAACCAGAGCTCTCAGCTCCCATTCCTTCCACAAATCTCTTACCCTCGGAGGAACCAGCTCCACCATCATCCTCTTCCTCATCAAAATCAAGCTGCTAACAACTGAAAATGTACATGCAAGGTACTTATAAGATTTAATTGCTCATTATGCATTAACTGTGGATGAGAAACTTGTTTTCATCTCAAATCTTATGTACATACAGAAAATCCACTAAAACATAATGAATTGCCATGGTAGAATTAGATCAGTTACGTACCTGCTGTGAACATCATCGCGGATAAGGCAATTCTTCTTATTCCAGGTCTGTAATCTGTTTTAAACCAGTCTCAAGACAGAGAGATTGGAGTTCTGTCTAAGAATGCTATGTATGGACCCGTCAATGGAGATAACTAACCTGCAAAAAGGAAAGACGACCTTGACCATCATCAAACAATCAACAACTAAATTCTGGGTGTTTATTAATTCTAAGAAAACATTTCATGTACTAACCAGAATTTTGGAACCGAATATGCACGAATTTCAGGTGAGCGTCACCTTCAAATCTCCACTGTCTCCGCTGCCACCAACATCTACCCCGCGCTTCCACTACCGGTTCCTAGCAGATGCCTTGGCGCTCGACACGACCTCTGCTAGCCGGCGTTTTGGTCTACAGAGTTAAGATGTACTGAAGCAGGGGAGTATGGTCAAATAAAAGGAATGGCTTATTTATTTATTTGTTTATTATTATTTTTCATATAACTTTATTTAGTTAAGGGTAACAAAGACATTTACTACCAATTTTGAGCTGATTTTGTAAAGAAGTTTTGAGAGAATCACATTTAATTAAAACATTTGACTTATCAATCCTCCAGTCCCTACTTTGCTGTTACTCCCTCAGATGGTCTTCTAGTTGAACAGATCAACTAAGAGTTTAAGAATCCATGGCCGTCGAGACAACCATTGTGCCTGTGATAGAGAAACTAAGAGAACTGCAAGATGGTAAGAAAATTATAGTTCAAATACTGGGTTCTCGAGTTGAAAAGTCCATAGACATATTATCACGAGTACTGGATTCTTTGGAAGATCAAGAAGGTTCGAGTATTATTGAGCTTCTGCAAACTGTTTACCGTGCAGAGGACACCATAGATGCTTTCCTCAAGGAAATTAGCAAAGAATTTTACCAACAGAAGCTGTTTGTTAAGGCGTTCCCAGCAGGTATCCATTTAAGGTCTGTTTATATTCAAACTAGTTTCGGCGATAAGATGGGGAAACTAGTGGGTGATGTTGAAGCAAAGTTTAGCAGGTTGCTTAAAGACGCGGCATTAAATAGCAGGGCCGCTGGAAATGATGATCCTGATAAGAAAACTGGTAAGTTGGGTTTGAATGATAAGAAAAATGATATGTTGGGTTTGAAGGATGAAGTAAAGGAGTTAGCGGAACTAATGCTCACTGGTTATTCGTCACCTTTCATCGTTTTGGTGGTGGATGTTGCTGGCTCTGCTAAGACAACTGAATTGTTGAAGATGTACGAGTGTGAAGATATCAAGAATTATTTTCAATTCCGTGCCTGGTCTGTGGTTCCCGAAGAGCTCGACAACAGAGAACTTGTCAAGGATATACTGAAACAAATTGCTGGGTCTGAGGTGGAAGAGAAGCCGCCTTTTGTTAAGTCCATGCAACAAGAGCTCCGCAATTTCTTGATTCAGAAGAGGTACATAGTAGTATTGACTGATGTCCGGGCACCTGATATTTGGGAGATTCTTCAGTTTCTTTTTCCGAATTCATCGAATGGTAGCCGGGTGATTTTAAGTTTTCGTGAAGCTGATGCAGCAAGGCATCGAAATGTAAAGTTCTTTGGAAGAAATTTGTCGCTGAACCCAAAAAATATGCGAGTAGCAGCTGACATAAGGGAAGATGATGTGGGAGATGGTGTCCCAGAACCAGTTTCAGATGTAGAGATTTTGAAAGAGGAAACTGATATTGTCGGTCTGCAGGATCAAATTTTGGAGTTAGCTCGTCTAACTCTAAATGGGGGCAAGAAGTATTTTATCATCTCAGTAATGGGAGTGGCAGGCTCTGGCAAGACAACTCTGGTGAAAACAATTTACAACAGTTCATACACAAGGCAGAATTTTGATTGCCGAGCTTGGGTTAATGTTTATGTTTCTAATGATTTTGATATGAAAGACATCCTGAGTAACATATTGCAACAGATTACACAGGTTAAGGTTGAAGAGGAATTGCCTGTCCTGGAATTGAAAAGTAAGCTCTCCGAGTGTTTACATGAGAAAAGATACCTAATAGTGTTGGATGATGTGCATTTGCCTGGTGCTTGGTACGAACTTGAACGGATCTTTTCACCCAAATCATCATCAAACGGCAGCAGAGTGATCCTAATTACTCGAGAGGCCCGTATAGCTCGCTCTTTCAGTCCATCAATTTTACACAACCTTCGCCTACTAAATGAAGATGAGAGTTGTCAACTGTTCTTAAAGAAGGTGGAAAAAAACGAAAGTAGTCCCGAGATATTGGGAAAAATCTGGAAAATATCTGGTGGTCTACCTCTTGCAATATCCGTGCTGGGAGGTTTGTTGTCTCCTTTACCCCATTCTGAATGGTCAGATGTGATTAAGCAGATCATGTCAGGAAGAAAGAAGAAAAGAAAGCAGTTGGCAGCTTCTGATGATGATGATGAATCCATTTCCCCGGACGAATTAGCTTCCTGGGATACGTCATCTATTTGGGATTTGGGCTATAAGTTTTTATCTCCCCACCTAAGAGCATGCCTTAATTATCTATGTTTATTTCCTGAATCTATGGTACAAAAAATCCCAGTAAGGAGGTTGCTTCAGTTATGGCTTGCTGAGCGTTTTCTGACACCAACCGAAGGGGAAAATATGTCTCTAGAAGATCGAGTAAAGAAAGGTTTCGAACAATTGAAGAATAGGAACATGATTGAAATTGTGCAAGAGAGGTTAGATGGTATGCCTAAAACTTGCCGGGTGCCGAGTAGTCTATATGTTATCCTCTCTGCAAATGCTAAGAAAATGGGATTTTTTCACATGCATCACGATCGCAGCAGATCAGAGGCTACATCCAGTATAAAAAATTTCTGTGTTCGAAGACTTGCAGAACATTTAGACAACCAGAACAACACTAGTCCTTCAGACGATCACTTCAAATATCTACATTCTTATATATCTTTCGACAACAGAATAGGAGATAAACCTGCGGAAGAAGTAGGCCATTTCCTGAACAAGACAATCACTAAAAGAGGCTATGGATTGCTCAGAGTGCTTGATCTTGAAGGTGTATACAAACCAAAGCTACCCAAAACGATAGGAAAGCTGCGCCTTTTAAGGTATGTTGGCCTGAGATGGACTTTTCTCGACTCAGTTCCAGAGTCAGTAGGTGATCTTCCCTGTCTGGAAACTTTAGATGTGAAGCATACTAATATAACCACATTGCCTATGTCCATCTGGAAGGCAAAAACACTTCGGCATCTTTTTATGAACGATATTCATTTCAAAATGTCAATTCAAAAGCCATTTGTGAAATATTCTTTCTCCAATCTTCAGACATTGTGGGGCTTATTAATTGGCAACGAGTGCCCTCCAGAGAAGTGGTTGAAAGGGTTAAGTAATCTTAGGAAATTGGGACTCACATGCCATACTGCATCACTTGAGAAGATAACTAAATGGATTGAAGGGCTGGAAAGTCTTGAGTCTTTGAGGTTGAGATCAATAAATGATTTTGGTGAACCTTCGGACCTCAATTTCCTATCCCTGGGTAACCACAAAAAGCTGACAGAATTGTATTTGCTTGGAAGATTAACAGAACCACTTCAAATAAGCAAAATTCCCTCAAAACTCAAAATCTTCACTTTGTCATTGTCACACCTGTCAGAAGACCCAATGCCAGTGCTAGAACAGCTGAAGGAACTGAACATTCTCAGGCTTTTTGCTCATTCTTACATGGGGGAAGAAATGACTTGTCACCCTGGAGGATTTCCTAAACTCCGAGTCTTGAAGTTATTTGTGCTGAAGGAGCTGAAAAAGTGGGATATCAAAGATGGAGCCATGCCTGCGCTAAGAGAATTAGAGATCAGAAATTGCCGAAAACTAAATAAGCCTAATGGATTGGAGAAGGTGACTACCTTGAAGGAACTCAAGTTAACTAATATGGAAAAAAAATTCATAGATGAAGTCAGAGTAAGCATGCCTAAGAGTTTAAATATTGATCTTCCATTGGTGAGTTTTCGGATCTCCTAATTCAATAACATGATAGTCATTCAGATCCTCTTCCTTTTTATGTGTTAATTCAATTAAATGATTGTATTTCGAATTTTCTTTTTACTGTTCCAGGATAAAAAAACTCGTGGAGTTGAGGCATCAGGGTGAAATGCAATCCAGTACTGTAAGGCATCAATGGTTGCTTCTTCAGGGCTATTTTCCTCCATTGAGAATGAATTTTGATAGCCAAGATTTTCTGAAAAAGTTTCTGTGTTTCTTTGTCATCAGCATTTGACATTCTACTTTGCCTGCAATCAAATGATTAGCAGAAAAGTTTGATCCTCTTCCTTTTATGTATTGATTCAATTAGATTGTTGTTTTCTAAAGTTTATTAATTAATGTATGGACAAACAATCTCAATAGTCATTGATGAATGTTTCTGAAGAAATTAAAACCAAAGAAATCTAAAAACTAAAAAAAAAAAAACTGATTGAAAATTTACGGTAAGATCCCTTGCATTTAACTTAAATACAGTTAGATCCCCAAAATCCAAATGTTTGATGAAAATCTAACAATATTTAAGCCAAACTCGGGATTTTGCTACAAATTTCTGGACATTTTACACAGAATCTAATAAGAGATCTCAAAGTCTAATTGGCAGGTTCTAGCATATCTTGATCACAAAGAAAAACCTTTGCCTAGAAGGCAAATGGTCAAGTATTTATAATTTATATCACTATGTTTGACCTTATTATGTTCTTGGAAAAACAATCATATAAACACTTCAACCTTTGTACGTGCCAATCTAAAATGCTGTGGAATTCAATGACGTTTCTCAGCTGCAAGCCTTCTGACATTTCTCTTTTCCGAAACTGAGGGTGGCCCTGAAATGGAGCCGGTACTTTTGAACTTGACTAAGCATTGCCAACAGAGTTACTTTTGTTAACACCTTGTAGCTCAGAATTAGTGATGCTACCAACTGAACCATGGGTCTGCGAGCTCAACTGTGGGCTTGCGGGACAAGTATCTGGATTACCCGCACTCATGGCATGGATTGCCCCTGAACTTATCTGTGGACTCATTGGAGTTCGCTGACTCAATTGTTGTGGACTCATTGGAGTTCGCTGACTCAATTGTTGTGGGCTCATTGGAGTTCGTTGACTCAATTGTTGTGGGCTCAGCTGCTGCTGTGGTTGTTGCTGCGCCTGAGGTTGTTGGTTCAATTGTTGAATTGCCATGGTTGATGGCGAGCCTACCTGTGAAGGGGAAACAACAGCCTGCAGCGGGGAGGTTGTTTCTTGCTGCTGCTGCAGTTGCATTTGCTGTTGTTGCAGCTGCTGCTGGGGCAGCTGTAATTGCTGCTGCTGAGGTTGAATTTGTTGTTGCTGCAGTTGTCGTTGCTGTTGTTGTTGCTGCTGCAGTTGCTGTTGCTGTTGCTGCTGAAACTGCATCTGTTGCTGCTGCTGCTGTTGGTTCATGTAAAGATTCATCCCTGTCGTCATCTTTGGCGGACCCATATGCCCCAATGGCCCCATCGCTGTCCGATGCATGGGATTGTTTAGATTTTGGCCCAGCATTGATGAAAGATCAGCTGAAACCGGAAACTGTCTTGCCCCAGACATCCCAGCTATGCCAGACTGAGGGCCTCCTAACATATCAGATGGCATCTTAAACTTGGGTGCCCATAAAGAAGCTTCTTCTGGAGTTAATTTTCTAGGTCGGTTTTGCTGGCTTAATGCATTGAGAGTTGAAGACTGGCTCAAATTCATAGAGTTTTGACCCATATTACCCATACTAGATATAGGGGCCATTGGCGCTGACATTCCCGTTCCTCCTATTCCTCGTGCACCTCCCATGCCCATAGCATTGCCTAGGCCTCCAAGCCCAACCATGTTATTTCCCATATTCCCCATACCCACCGTATTTCCAAGTCCCATCATCATTTTTCTTTGCATTTGTGTCTGTTGCTGTGGTTGCTGTTGTTGTTGCTGCTGTGGCTGCAACATCTGAAGTTGAAGAGCAGAAGGCTTATTGACCATGTGATTACCCAACCGCATATTTGAATTCTGGCTGAGAGTATTCAAGTGTGAGAGTGCATTTGGGCCAAGCATCATTGGCGATCTCTGGAATTGTTGCTGCTGAAGCAAGGAGTGTTGATTTTGTGGCTGCTGCTGTTGTGGTTGTTGAGGCTGAGGCTGCTGCTGCTGGGCCTGGAGTGATGGTTGTGTATCAAGCTGTTGTGGCCTTGCAGACATTGAAACACCAGAAAGGAGTCCTTGAGACATCTGTATGGCCTGAGGGTTTCCAGGGGGAAGCATTCTTGCCCCTGCTATTAGATTCTGTGGGGAGTTTAAAGATGCATTATTGCTATTGGTAAGCTTGGCACCTTCGCTGGATGTTGGACGAGAAACTGCTTCCCCATATTGCTGCATCTCAACTCCCAAATTATTTGAGGGAGTTCCAGCAATATTTGGTTGATTGCTTGGGGCAATATTCATGCGAGTTGGTTTTAGTTGAACGCGATCTTCGACAAGACATCCTTCACGTATCATCTGTGCATAAGCAAGCAACATTACTTAGATAAACAGCAAAGATAACCTGTAATCTAAACCTCATTTCTATGTATCTAGGCCATGTTTCAGAACATACCAGTGTGCAAAACTGTTTCGCTAGCAAATCTGCCCAGTTCTGTCACAAAAATTTAGTCAAATTAATAAGTCAGGATATGAGAGCATTAACTTGAGGATAAGTAGACTTAAAATAAGAGATTCCCATCAACAGAAAATTATAAAAAATAAAAATAAAAACTGTTGCTGATGAGAACTTTTAGCCAATGCATCCCTTCACCTTAACTATACACTAAACAGGAACAATGTTACTAGTTTTAAGGAATTAATGGGGTCTACCAAGCCAGAAGACAATCTTGCTTCACAAAGTAGAGCACAGTGCCTAGTATCATAGGCAACCAGAAAGATTCTGGCTCTGTCAATAGTGATATCTGCAGCAATATCTTATGCAGTAAAGAAGCTGTGATTATTGTCAGGGAAGTTGTGAACAATTAAGTTGATGAAAAACAAGACCTTGTAACAAAAAGGATTGAAAAGGGACCAGAAGAGGTGATGCCCAAATATTCAACAATGCAATTTTTAAGGTATAATTACGGAGGAGAATCCAAACATTGTTTGCATGTGCAAGATTCCACAATTCAGTAACCTGAACGATGAGATGGTTGAAAGGATAGCGGAACAGAACACATGTCAATTGCCCCATTTAACAAGGGACAGGCAATATCTAATCAATTCAACCAAAAGAAACAGTTGTGGCTCTGCAAACAGAATTTATGTGGCAAACTTACAGAATTGGGTAATGTCGGAAGATAATCCTCTGCAGACAGAATATCACCATCATCGTTGTCTCCATAATAAATTGCTACAGTACCATCATTTGGCTTCTCCAACATTATCATTCTGCTTCGCAACCGATGAACAATAGATACAACATTCCCTGTGGAAGTGAAAATGGAGTTTAGACAAAGGGAATAATCTATGGTTATTAGAAAAGACCAGAAATCCAACTCAGGATCAACAGCCAGACCTTGAACAATTTGCTCTGGGTGTGCAAAATTTAAGACTCTTGTCTTGCAATTATTCATGCTACCACCAACAATTGACTTTGATAATGGCCTTTTATCATTTTTAAAGTCCTCATTATTGGAAACGTTGGACAGACAGACCATTAGATTTTGAGCTGAATATGCACCAGGTTTCCTCAGGGGGAGGTCATCAACCTTCTTCTTTTTGGAATTCAATTGATGCCTGAAACAACAGAAATACCAAAAGAGAAAGAAAAATTATTCACATTGTCACTTGTATAAAAGCTTATCAAATTGATGAGATGTGAAATATAAATAATTCGTGCCAATCTGCACCCCCAAACTATGAACTCTATTGTTCCACTGTATCAAACCTTTAGTGTCTCAAACAATACACAATTTCTGCAATGCTAGCAATCAACAGAATGAACACTGCTATGACTGAAAAGATCTAGTCTGCAATGGACAATAATCCATTGCATTCAGAATAAAATTATAACGATTCAAAAGGATTGCTGAATATATATATATATATAGAATGCAATGGTAGCTTATCAGATTATACCTCATGTACACCATTTCAATCTTTGAGAATCTTTCAAGAATGGATTGATCAACCAAAGGTGGGGTTCCAACAGAAGGACTATTCACATTCAATGGAACACTCATATTACTAACACTAGCAGGAGACCCAACTCCACTCATTGCCGGAGTCTTTTGGAGGGAATTTGATCTTCTCTTAGCTGCAACCTGAGCCTGGTTCTGTCGTTGCATGGAATCATTAGCACTAGATGTAAAAGACCCACCAACAGCAGGAATTGAGGTGACTGCTGACTTCTCCTTCAGAGATGCTCCAAGAACAGCAGATGCAGCAACTCCTCCAAAGTGTGGTCCAACTGAACCACTTGAAAATTCTCCAGATTTTGATGATAATGGAGATTGAGGTAAAGCCCCAGTAGATAACCGTGGACTTTGTGCTGATTTCCTTTTTTGGAACTGTTCCTCCTTCCTTGAGTCTTTCTCAATATGCTGACCCATACTATTCCAGGGTGACTGAGGAAAACCAGGTCTCATAAATGCATGATGTGAAAATCTTTGTTGAAGCCGTGATTGCTGCGCATCAATATGGTTTACATCTGTTCCCACCAGATGAGTATCATTTTTACTATGAAGCTCAGATCCATCCAATCTGTCCGGGTCAAACGGCTCTTGCTTGGGAACAATTCTCATATTCTGGTGACCTGCAGTAAATGGCATTGTCCCGGCTTCCTGATTCGGTACCCCATCAAAAGCCTGCTGGGGATACTTCTGAATGCCTGTATTTGCATACTGCATTCCCTTTGCCATTGCTTGTTGTTGTAACATTGTATTCTTCCAACTCAAATCTGCTCCATGGAGGCCGTCTATAGAAGATCCTTTTTGCTGCAGTTGAATTCCATCAGAACCCATTGGGGTAAGTCTAGCTCTCTTATTAAAACTAGATAAGGGAGACATTGGTCCATCTTGATTCTCCCTTTTCGGATGAAAAGCAGTGGAGTTCAAATTGTCAGTGTATGAGATCATAATCTCCTGTCCGACAGGAAAAGCATGATCCTGCATACTTCCTGGTATTCCAGCCCCCACGGGATACCTTGCTTGTTGAGATGCCAAAGATACTGACGGAATAGAGGCATCTGGTACAAAACTTTTAGGTCTTAAGGCCAACATGTGGTTTGGCACTAGATTGTGAGCAGTCAAATTCTCATTGACATGCTGAGGCATCATATTGCCTGAAAGGACTCCTGAGTCTCCAAACCTGCAGTTAGAGCTTCCCGGGACTCTATCTATGCAAACCTTCTTCCCATGGATCTTATTATTTGACGTGACAGTTACTTCCAGCATCTGCCTCAATCTCTTTCTCCGCATACCACTCAGTGACAAATTAAGCTGCAAGTGAATTTACCAGAGTTAAGATTATAGGATGTTGATTCCTACCTCCAATAACTATGAAGTCATTCTTGTAATTAATTACCTTTACAGAAACTGGATTAGAAGAGAGCCTATCCAATTTCGGGCTAGGATCTAGGCAAAGTTGTGGTTTCAAGGCTTTTAATATCCGAGACTCCACTTCCTACAGTTGCAAGCAAGCTTGTTATTTTATATCACAATCCTTGATATGAAAGAGATTATATAATACTTACCATCAGATCGCCATAAGTCCAAGAATTATCTGAGATCAAGGGAATATCCTTCACCACATTCTCCAAAGACATCCTAAGGTGCACTTTATTGACAATTGGGGATCCTTCGATAGGCAGAGGAATAGATTCTTGTCCAGAACCACAGTTTCTATAATCTCGCACCTGCAATAATATATTGGCAATCCCCAAAGTTCACAATATAAATGACATAATATACATATTTGTCTCCTAAAATGATTTACTTTTTTGCTAAGAATCAAAAATATTGTATTAAAAAACATAGTACACATAGAGAACAAGCTGTCCACACTAAAAAGAACTGTCCCAAAAACCTTACAGGAAAAGAAAAAAAATCATGAAAACATAGCTCACCTAAGAAAATATGGACAGAAGACTGATCAGAAACAAAATTTGTGCACCCAAACTTAAAAATGAAAGACATCTTCTTGTGTAAGTATTTAATAGAGATACATCTATTTTGGGCTAGCTTCAACAATCACTAGCTCCATATATAGATGCATACATGCAGATGTGAATGTTTGCTTACAAAATGGTTTACTACCATATACAGACTTCATATTATGTATACATCAAAATTATCCTCCCAATTGAGAATGTGCATTGGTAGAGGTAAAATTCTATAACAGATATTACCTCACACACAAGCGTTCCATCAACAAATTTGCAAGGAATATCATCCAGAAGATCTCCAGGCAGACATCCGGATTCAATGGCCTACAAATACATGAGGAAGAGGAACAGTTACATTTTTTTTTTCTTTTTTATCAATAAGCATGTAAGAATATATAGACAATTATGGTACAGATGGAAATTCACAGTAAGTAACATAAACCTAACATAAACCAACTTCCTTACTAAGATAAGCATGTAAATGGATCGAATTCAGCCATAAACAGATCAAAATTATGAAGTTTGTTTATAACTAATCTTCTTTTCCTATAATCACTTTTCTTGTTTAGTTGAAAGGTTCAACTAAATGGCAGTGGATAGATTTCATATTCTTATAATAATTGAACCAACTGAATTGCAAAATGTATTTCTCCACTACCCTACAGATAAGTTCTAAAATGTGCTTACATGGTAAATAGCCACCATATGCGTATGTTACATTATATTCAAATACATAAATGCAACAACTTATAACAGTTGAGACAAATCACCCAAGAAAATAAAGAAAAAGGAAACAAGAAAATATTTACCGAGAATAGAGTTTCAGAAGCTCTATCATATGGATGTAACAACTTTGGAACATCTTGAAGTGTACCCTGATGTACAGCCTCTTTCTGACAATTCAGAAGTTACAAGGCCTTAAAAACAAACTCATAAGATATAGTTGGATGCTATCTATTTATTTTATTCAATTTCTCTATAAAGTTAATGTTGTTTTCAACAAACCTCTGAAGGTTTTCCAATAGAATATCCATCCGGGTAGAGGCTCAAAATGAAGGAGACTTCATGATCTGTCAAAGAAGAAAGAATCAACAAACTCAAGATCAAAACATTAAAGGAGATACAGAAGCAAACTAAGTGTGACTCCAACCTGCAGGTATGCCAAATCGTTTATCAGAAGGGGAGACCTTAGCAGCATCCTCACCCTATATCAAAGTTACATATTATGATAGGTGAAAAAATAAACAGTGTGAAATAGAATAACAGCAAAGGCGAAGTACAAAGTGTTTCTAAAGCAGCAGAAAAGATCAAATCTATAATATTTACTAGAAAAACAGGGAAATAAATTAATACTGAATTTCTAAACTTGTGCTCTGGGCCCTCGGTTGATCTAGTTCCCAAAAAAAGAGACTTGCTATAAGAGTAAACTACTTGTATTTTGTTCTGTTAATCATGAGCAGTGACTTTTGGTTCCTTGAATACCAAAGAATGCAAATTTCAGGATTCAAAGTTTTCATTATCTAATTTTCCTATTTGTCATCACTCAAATGAAGCATAACCAACATATCGCTAATGAGAAGAGATAAATGTTTAAACAATCAGTTTCATCCCATGGTGAAATACCATCTGTGAAAGTCTCTTGATAGAGCATCCGAAATAATTTTAAAACCAAATATCCATGAAACATCAATCTCCACGCCAAAATAATAAAATAATGATATTACGGAAACAATCTAGAATTACACCATGAATTAAAACTACCGAAAAGAAAATCAAATAAAACTTTCCGCAGCTCCAGTAACTAAATTGATCAAAGGAAAAGCAAGTAAATGAAACTCTGGAACTCGTATAAGGAATTATGTTTCAAAAGTGAAAAGTCAAAATCTATTAAGCCAATTACTATAAGTTCAGTGAAGTGTAAATGCTTTTACATTTCACAAAGCCCTACACCAATAGATCTAAAGCAAATTTTTTACAAAGTTTTTTACTGACTCAGATTCAAAAAGCATACCCCCAGCTTTTGAGTTCGAGAGCTTTCCTTCGAATTCTCTGATCCTTCATCTATCGAAATCTCTGATTGAAGGGAAGGCTTTGAGCGAAATCTTGTACCGGCCTTGGAAACCTTAAATGAAACACCCATATAATCCTTCGCAGAAGTTTAAAAAAAAAAAGAAGATATTATGTTGTCCGGATTATGAGAAAGTGAGCTAGCTGTAATGGAAAACAAAAAATGCATCTGAAAGTTAGTTTTTGAGAAGATAAACTTAGCACCCAGGTGAAGTTTGGTAATTATTTAAGGTTTTTAGAACCCAAACTTTGAAAATTTAAGATTTATTAGCGTTTGGACGGTGGGAAAACGAAGAAAATCAAAGAAAGTTGATAGAAAAAAACGAGACGCAACGAAAGTCAATTGGGGTTTTCGCCCAGATGACTTTTTACCGCAATTGAGTTGAGTTTCTGGTATGGCGTTTGGTTATTGAGAAAATGAACGCTAAGAAAATTAAGAAAGCGATAAGAAAATAAAAAAGATAAAAAAAAAAAAAAAAGAATTAAAGAAAGGGAATTGGGTTTTGAAAAGCTTAAATCAGAATACCCAGACGAGGGTTGTTCGTCAGAAACTGAGGATATTAAAGAGGGATGTTTGGATAGAGAGAAAGTGAAGGAAATCAGTTAAGAAAGTGAAAAACCCTAGAAAGAAAGGAAAAAAAAACAGTTGGTAGTTGGATGAATCAAAGAGCTATTAACAGAAAGATTATAATAAGAGAGAGAAGCGGGGACCTGTGCTGGGGAAAAAGCTGTTACTGTTGATACAGAAACACAAAGAAAAATTTTTAAAATAATTACTATTAGTCTACTGTTACGAATTTGATTAATTTTAATTTATTTTTATTAAATAATTTAATTTTAAGTAATTTAGATATTTTTATCCTCGTAACCAATTAAACGCTACAGTAATAATTCTACAGTACTGAAACCCTAAAACATAAAACCCTAAAAGTACAGTAACCGTGTATATTTTAATATTTTAATTTTTAATTTTTTTATTTGCACAAATTTTACCTAATAAATAATAATTCGTTACATTAAATTTATTAAATTTACTATAAATATGTAAATTTTTTATGTAAATTTTAAAAAAATCAGAAAATATTTTAGTAATTTAAAATTAAAGAAATTAAAAAATGAAAAAAAATATAAATAATAAAAATTTGATTAAATAAAAAATGAAACTTATTTTAAAAATAAATATATATTTAAATTTT
>JAXCLQ010000008.1:592845-621512 GCA_035584115.1 Cedrela odorata
TTTTTTAAAATTTACATAATAAATTTACATCTTTATAGTAAATTTAATAAATTTAATGTAACGAATTATTATTTATTGGGTAAAATTTGTACAAATAAAGAAATTAAAAATTAAAATATTAAAATATATACGATTACTGTAGTTTTAGGGTTTTATATTTTAGAGTTTCAGTACTATAAAATTATTACCGTAGCATTTAATTGATTACGAGAATAAAAACGTGTAAATTACTTGAAATTAAACTATTTAGTAAAAATAAATTAAGTTTGATCAAATCCGTAAACAGTGGATAAATAGTGATTATTTTAGAAATTTTTCCCAAGTGAGAAGAGTTCTGTCGTTTGGTACTAATAATAGCAGTAATCTGTGTCTGTGATTCCTGTCCGGTTTGTGTGCTTAAGCTCTGTTTGGCTGCCTCGTTTTCTCTTAATTAAGTGCTTCTACGAACCCTTTTTTTTTTTTTTTTGTTTTAATGGATTAGTATGTACAAACAACAATACAAGACAATAAAAGTGATAATTTAGGTGATTCGATTATAATCTTAATTTGTTAAATGATTAATACTATTACTGCTGAAAATAAATGAGAAAGAGAGAGTACATATTGCTTTGTCTTTAACAATTTACAACATTTAAATAAGAACACAGAAAAAGGAGGGAAAACAAAGAAGAAGCTCTTCATTGATTTTACAACTGGGCTGGCACCACTGTAACCAGAGATCAACTTGAGGGTTCTTCCTGAATCTCCATTTTGCATATTGAATATTCTCTCTCAAACAAAAAAAATTCCTGAGAATGACAGAAAATCATGTCAGCTGAATCTCACTGTGAAGTCCGGCAGGGCGGGTTCAGGGTTGTATCGTAAACACTATTAAAAATGGTAAAAAATTTGGAAAGCTCATCAGATTTGTTTGAAAAGAAAAGGAAAGAGGCTATTTATTTGCTTACCTGTAATTGTTGCTGACTAAACAAATGCAAAAACCCGGTTTCAGAGCAGGCCACAAGTTCAATCAACTCATCGTGGTTTTCCATTGGATTACCCAATTCTGTGAGTGAAATGGAAACCTGCAAGAGAATTAAGGAGAGAATAGCTTCAAATATTAGATCATAGTCAAATGACTCAAACGTGTATATGGGGGGCTTCTTACAATGGAATGGCCTACCTGCATACACCGAAGAATGAGTTCTGGAAGACAGCACCTACGACAAAGTCCCCGTACAATGTATTTTGCCGGGTCTTCCAAAGAACCTTCTTTACTTGAATACCAAGCATCTAATCGGCATATCTCCATTGTAACTCCCGCTTGAAATCGAGTAAGCTCACCTGCATAAAATAATTTCCTATTTAATCAGTAATAATGGAAATACCGACATCATTGATCACTTTTCACTTATTTTATGCACTAACAGTGGTCTTTTTCTTTATTACTCCACAGAGAACATTCCCATTCCCTTTACCAACTTATACTTCATCATGGAACTAAAATTTATTTTATTTAAGCATAATTTTCTTCCCAATTACACTTGCGACCATATGAAAGCATGCAAAAGTCATAGGTTAACAGTGTTCTTTACCTTTAAAGCCAGATGCCATGACAGTACCAAGAATGCCACCATCATTGAGATCATTTGACCCAAGTCCATCACCCTCTACTGCCAAACAGTGAAGCACAATCTCAATGCAGTAATTGTTGCTTGACGAAATGGAGACATTCACCTGCCAACCAAAATTTAGATCATAATCAAAGGAAAATTTACAGAGGGAAGACTACTGGAAGGTTTGCTGCACAAGAAAAATCAAATACTCCACATTTCTGTCAGTTTTCATATTAAATTATTTTTTTATGGAAATTCTTCATATTCTTGTCCCTTGGTCACTTGAGAAAATGCAGTTACACTAAATAAGATCTAATCATTTAGTAGGAGGTGAAGGAAACATCTGTAGCCTGATGTTCTAATCATTATACTGTTCATCTGAACACTTTTTCCTTTTTTTTTTCCAATTTTTATGCACAACAAAATGAATGAACATACCATTAGTTGGTGATTTAATACAACTTCCTCGCTCACAGTAGAATAAAGAGCGCTCATCACTGCTGTGCACACGGTGGCATCTGGACACAGACATTCACCCGAAGGCAGACATAGAATTGCAGTGGCATGCAATTCAAGATATACAGGTTCCGCAGACTCAAATATAGGATCTTCAAGGGAAACCAACCAAGGGTTTTCTTTTCCTATATCAAGCATTAAAAACATTAAAATGTAAAAGCACTTCCTTTGGCAGCAGCAGGGTATTGAGTCATAGGTGACAGCCACTCATTTCAGAAACATTAATGAAATACCCAAAAAGCTCAACAAAAAATAATGCAAGGAGTATAAATCCACCGTCCTCTATGAAATCAATAGTATTATGGTACACACCAATTTTATTATCTTCCTCAGTTTGAATGTGTCATTGTTGAGTGTGCATTAAAAGAGATAATCAATTTACTTACTTTGAAGCAATATCAAAGACATATTCAGCGTCTGTAGGGCTGCTACAATGGCTCTCTGTTTTTCCTCCAACGAGAGTTCAACAGGAGGGACATCCACATTCTCTAATTCAATCTTAAGCCACTTGCGATATGTCGCATCACAGGAATAGTACTCAGTCTATTTAAGTTTATAATGTATATTAGGACACAAAAATATAACTATCAGGCTTAATTACTAACCAAAAATATAAAGATAAATAACGGACAAAAAAACGAAGCATACCCAGTCCTGGAACTCTTTTAGATTCTCAGAAACGTAGTCCTCGAGGGTATCGGGACTTTCTGACAGCTGCTTCAAAGGTTCAGCAAGGAAACTAAGTAATGCATGTGCACCTATGGGAATTTCCGGAACTCTCCACATAGAAATCAGAGCAAACTCCCTGAACAATATGTTGCTGCAGAAGAAAGCAATAGTTAATATCTGTAAATAATGAAAATAAGTAACAAAAGGTCATGAAAAGGAATAAAGATGCATCAAGCAATTATTCGTAATTAAAGCATTTCATTAGTCCATTACCAAATAGCATATGAGAGAGAGAGACTTGCCGAACCAGGAGGAGCATAAAATCAGATGGAACATTAAATAATTTTTTCCAAACCAGTAAGCTTTGCAACGACTTATTTCTTGGCCATCAAATATGATGATTGTAACTTCTAGAAGTTATCTAATTATTAGTCATTTATATAAATACATTATACTGATAGAAAACATAGGACTTGAATTACCTGTGCATCAATGCTCTCAGCAGAAGTTTGGCACTAATCTCTTTAACATCAGCAATTGTGGATGGAGGTGTAAAGCATAGCCATTGTATTACCATAGCTTTTTGAAGACTCAGCAGCCGCTGCTGCTCTGCGATATCTGTTGAGTTATCATATTTTCCGAGTTTGATTTCCCGAGATCTTGATAGAACCCTGTTACGAGTAGATCATAACTAAATGTACCAACATTTACTTAAAACTTTTATAGCAGACATTATTACTGCCTAAGCATTCCAGTCAATATGCTAGAGAAAACATATAACTACCTCTCAATAATTTCTTCAAAACTGCCTTTTGAATCATCTCCCACAGAAAATGGCAGGAACTCCATGGCAGAAAGGAAGATTTTATATTTCACATGAACACTATTATCAAGAAAAAATATACTAATAAAGTAAGTCAATAAAAAAGAACAATGAAGCTACCCAACAGAAAGAAACAATAAAGCAAGTAAACACTATTGAAAAAAAAAACAAAAAAGCAGATCAACATAAAAAATGATTGCAAGTTCTGACTTAAGATATGAACATATAAAGGTCATAAACTAATGGTCCACAACCTCCTAGTTGCTTTTTGTTTTGTGATATCATGAGTTGGTTTTCAGTCATTTCTTTTTCAATCTGACATGCATCTTACTCCAACTAAGATCGTTTTATGCAATGAAGTAATGCAAGGAATCCTCAAGTAAACATCACAACTCTATGTGAAACATACATAATATATGCATAGTATGCATTCTAATACTAATAAAGCATTTGCATATTCAAAAAGTAACAATACCGTTGCTCTTTTTTGGATGGGATAAATAAATTAAAAAGAAAATAATTAGAAATAAAAGAAAGAACACGTAAAGTGATTCTAGTAATCATGGTCTTACATCAATTTGCATAAATGCGTCGAGCAGCTTTCCAGATATACATTTCACATGTGATTTTATTTACATTACAAGCAGAGAGAGGTCATTCATGGAAATCTATTGTAGCTGGCAGAAAACTGTCTGATAGACAATCTCCAGATAGAGTAACAATCTCATCAATATCCCCATTCAGCTAACTGTTTTAAGTTTTCAACTGCAAAGATTCTTTAGCTTGCCACATCAAGTGAGCTGTAAACAAAGCTACTATATACAGCCATAATATAAGACACCCTAACATAGATATTCAACGATCTAATTTATATAGTCGTAGATGAATATGTGGAAATTGCAAACTATACTATCAATCCTGTGATAACAAAAGAAATAATATAGGAGAGAGATGATAGTGAAAAAAAGGGAAACGAAAAAAATCTCTATAAGGAACTGGTACCTGCTATTAAGCCTTAGTTCCATCATGTGCACAAAGAGGTCGATACAACGGTGGCATGCAAGCTGGGAAGCATACACTCCAACCAATTCCTCATGTTGCTTTGAAAAAAGGAACATCGCATACCTGTCATCAGATTTTCCAATCAAGATAATTGACATGTAAACTTGGACATCGTACAAGAAAAGCATCCTCCCATTATACGCAGAAAGTACACAAAGGTGAAATTATATAGGGGTTAAAAATACTGCAGTCATCTCCCTAGAGGAATGATGGTTGTGACAGCAACAATGTTGGACACATACACAGTTTGAGACATTCTAGACATAGTCCATACACTCCCAAAATTAAAAGAAAATTTCGTAAATTGGCGTCAAACACAGCTTAGGTTGTGATTACTTACATGTGTATAATGCGATCACCAACAACCAAAAGCTCCTGCCTGAAAGGATCCTTCATTTCATCAGTAAGCAAATATCTCAGCACAAGCACTAGATGTGCACCAAATCGAATCATCTGAGGATCACCATAAGGCCTATGAGAAACCGCAATTCAATTGGTTAGCAAAATGATTCTGCCAAACCAGCAGAAATAAAAAATTAAAATCCAACATATTTTACAAATATAACTTAAATGCACTTCATAACATTTATCCATCCAATTCTGTGAATGGCCAAGCTTTTCTAAGGTAACGACTAATCTCAATTACAGTGGTCTCTAATTCGCTAATTTGCATGAGGACTATGGTTTTTTGTATCCATTTGTAGATGATAAAGAGCAGGATGAGCCAGTGATTTTGGGATAAGTTATGTCACAGGTCTGAATCTTTGGAACTGAAGGAGAGATATGGCTTTCAAGTAATAGTAACAAATCGATCCACATGCTTACCTGTGTGTAGCAGATGGAAATTGCTTAATATCTGTGAAGGTCCAGATTTAAAAATAAATTAAAAAAATCTACATGCAAAATTAAAAAGGACAAAATGTGGCTTGTCCATGAATAAGAAATTCTAGCCTTACAGAAAATTAACCACAGATCACCTGAGGAAATTTTGGTCCTCTTCCGAAGGTGCTATCCAAGACCATATAAGTTGCAGAAGACGTGGTATATTTCCTAACATTAGCTTCATCTGTCAAGTAGTGTGCAGTTGAGAGGAGCCGTCAACAAGTTTCAATAGAGTGAGAACAGATTCATCTTATTATAAAAATATAATACTATCTAGAAATCCTAACATAATGTGCACAGTTACAGAGTAAGTTTTGACAGGAAAACATGAAATAAAAATACTGAATACCATATACAAATTGAGATTTAAAAAAAAAAAATCTTAAGAGTTAAAATGAGTTGAGTTCTATGTTTCATATACAAGGCAAAAGAATTTTTTTTTATGAAATGCAATTCTTTCTTTTTTTCACTTCTGCTTGCATCCTGTCAGCGCGTGTTATAGACGCAACTCACACTCTGTTTGAAACAAATGCAACAAGTGAACCTTCCACTTTGCCAATGTTTCTCAGTTGGTATTTTTTTTAATCTAATTCACCTAAGTAATTCCTCTGAAACATACAACAAATCTCATTATGATCCAAACTTGACCAGGGAAAACCAGAAGGTAAGATTCTTTGAAGATAAAACAATTTCAATATGGAAATCATTTTAGTTACTTCGCATATTCCCCTAAATTTCTTAGATCCTTTCTAGGTTATGCAGCTAATCAAAAGACTCATCTTCGCTTAAACTGATAACGCAGCACTATTTAAGCACTTGAACATAATCACCACTGGAAAGTGATTCTTAGCAAATAAAAAATGAAAACCACAATTAAGAAACCTCAATTTGCCGGTGCTGTTCCTTGCAACCTCGAGTAACAGCTTCATGTACCATTTCTCTAAATCAGGTAGAAAAGATAAAGATATCACTTTCGAGCAGTACAAGAGAGAAGACATATTATTCAAAAGGAAAAGACAATATAAACATACCCTGAATGGAGTTTTTGAAGAAAAGCAGAAAGGTCTCTCGGTTGCTGGTTCAGAACTTGCATCGGCCAACCTTCTGGTCTGACAGAGGGCTTAGAGGAGCCATTCATTTGTCCTGGACTTCCTTCAAACTCATCTTCATAACTTTTTAACAGGTCCATCCGTCCTGGTTGTGAATGAGTTAGTTCTAGATCCACCTGAACATCAAGCCATGATTTGGCCATCGCCCAGCATGCGGACTGGAGACAGAGATGCATAAGATTTCAAAGTAGTCATTAAGAGTTATAAAAAACTGTACAGAATTAAATGAAGTTTCATTGGTTAAAAACGCCAAAGTGTCAGTTATGCTAGTTATCTTAATTTCTGATGCTACTAGCTATTCAACAAAATCAACAAAAAAAAAATTGCTAAAACACTCTTGTACTGGTAAGCAAACAAAGAATCACCTAGTAAGTAAACATTAGCCCTACGCTAGAATCATAAGCTTTAGAAAAAAAAACAATAATAATAATAAAAACTAATTAAAGAATGTTGTAAGGTAATTGATGTAACCGCTTAAGCAAAGTAATAAGAGCCAACTTTTTTTGGTCAAGTATACCATGCAATAGAATATTTTCATGGGTGTAGAAGTGAAGCAAGTAACGGCATAAAAGTATTTAAAAAGCCTTCTCAAGAAATTTGAATCAATTTGAGAAAATATACCTCCCAGTCTGTGCAGATTGGAAGCACATGCTTTAAGTTGCTACATTGGGCTGCATATACAGCTGCTTCATATTTACTACCACCCTGTTCAGCAATTTTCTTCAAAACAAATGGCAAAAAATTCTGTTAGTTCAACCTTGAGAATAATAGCTGCTGGTACAAACACAAAGCTGCTACAAGTCATTATGGGCTTCCAGGGCCAAGTGTATGCAATTAATTTCAAAATCCTAAAAAAATAATAAAATACGTTTTCTATGCAGCAGAATAGAAGTTATTGAACCACGAAGATCACTATAATAACAGAAAGAGGATGACGTACGATCAGAATACCTATTCAACTTACCTCTGATGTACAATAGGAAGCCCATTTCCAAAGACGCCATTGGTGACCAATGCCACTTTCCAATTCAATGGCCTGAAGAGTACTATTTCTTCCATTCTTCATCAGCGCTTCAACAGAAGGAAATAGGTCTATTCCTCCAAATGGGCACAAAGTTGCAGCTTTCCATGGCTGCCAATATGGAAGTACATATGAGGCTAGAAAGGGGAAAAATTCATTCAGAAACTCAAACTTCCCTAACTTTGAATTACCTGTCCAGCAGATCTGCAGAGGTCACATGCCTCTTCCAGTCTTCCAGCTCTTAAGAGAGTCCAGACATCTTCCAGAAGACAGTCATCTTGTTTCTGTTGGGGTAAAATAGTTAATCTTGTTTTAAGTCGAACATTGCACATGAAGAGAACAGCACATAATATCATAGTCAAAACAATCTTAATAGAATTTCTAAGACAGTTATGTGAGTACTTTGTCATCAGGTAGTTGATGTGCATGTTCACGTGTTGGAGCATCAAAATCCAAGTGGTGAACAGTGTTCCTGTTGGAGGCACCTTTCTTCAGTAACCGTTGAGTATGGTGCCAAACTCCAGAATTGGGAAGATAGGTACCAACATGAGAGCCTCTCACCTGAAAATATTAATTGATTTAGAAGCCAAACAAATTCAGTTAAGGATATTTCAAGGGCAAAGTCTCTTTTCCTAGTAAGTGGAGCAACTATAGAGCATAAGCCGTTGATAGTGGCCAACAAAATGGATGTTAACAGATTAGAATCAGAAATATAAATTCTTTGGCATCATAAACCACTAACCAACCACCAAAGAACAGTTATGCCCGTTCAGCAACAAAAGCAATAAATGAAAGGGTAATATCCATGCAAAAGACTAAAACCGAATACTAAATGGGAGCTAAAAATTTCCAGCAAAAATATATTTCAAATTTCATAAGATGATAATTGTAAGAGAACACAGCATGCCATTGAAAAGTTATGACATGTCTGATAGTAAAGAATCTGACAGAAAGATCACCTTGCTTTCCAAATCAAGCGCTTTTGAAGCTAATTCTTCTAGCCATTGAACAATCCGGAGGCATAATTGTGCTGTATGATCATTCACAACAAACTGGCAAGCCTCTATATGTGAGGTTGAGGGGGACTGTAGTGATTATCCAGATATACATCGGGTAAATTCTTCAAAAGTTTATTGTAAATAAAATTGTTATAGGAAACAGAATCTCCAAACTCAAGTAAATGATTCGTAGATAAGTGACACAGAAAAGGAAATATAAGCAATACCAGGATAAGCTCTTCAGGGGGTTCTTCAGTCCCTGCAAGAAGAAAAACGATTTTTAGACTTAAAACCCAAAGCTCAATAAGACAAGATTTGAGCACACTGGAAACCCCAAAGAGAGAGAGATGACCTAGCACTAACACCTAAATGCAAGATTCAAACAAAAGAGTGACAGAGAAATCATGTTGGTGACCACAAGGGGAAGAAATGTCAAGGAACACATACGAATACCAAGGAGAAAACAGAAAACCAGAAAGAATACTGAATTTGCACAATCGTAGAGGCACAGAGCATATCCACGATGCAACGACCAGAATTGAAGATTATGCAAACACAAAAGATCGTGTTCTCTATTACTTTTTTTCTTGTATATCACTTGTTCATCCAAAACAAGAACAAGAAAATCCTTGTGTTCTAAGACATCAATTGTAGCAGAGAAAGTTCTAGGGGTTAAAGATTTATTTCCTTTCCCATAAAGGTACCACAGAAGCGACCAGGTAGCTGCCTCATCAAGCAGGAGCTGAGCTTTCTGCCTCATCAATTTGTCCTCGACAACTCGAAGCCGTATGTTGGACCCATACCTGCAGATAAAACAAACAACATTGAAGGCAAATAATATCACGAGAAAATGATGTTACCCAAAATAGAACGGGTGAGAGGCATGATCTTTGCTTTCAACATTTATCGATGTTTACACCAACTTAAAATAAAACATACCTAATCAACTCAGAAACATCCCGACATGATCGTTCAAATCTTAAAATCAGATCAGGTACAGACATTAGCCCTGCAGAGCACAAATTACAATAAATAAATAACAAAGATTGTCTAAAATGCTACTTTAAATTTTGGGGAGCATTATGCTTCAATAAATATTGTAACTGTAAGAAATTTAAGAGAAAAAACAGTATATTTCTCAATCAAATGGTATCTCAAATTAAGAAAATGCCCGTGTATCAATAACTGCCTTACACAACATCTGATGGGCTACCATCAAATCAATAATAGAGAGGATGTCATAAGCTTAACATAAAATTAGATTCATTACGGAAGTTGGCATATACTTTCTTGAGCCTGGTACATAGTTATTGTCCCCTCCCCCTAAAAGAAACAAATAAACCACAAATAAATAAATAAAGTGTTTGCTCTGACTAACAAAGTTTTGTGCCAGAAAAATGAGCTCGAAACATTAATGTCAGACAGAAAAACTTGACAAAAAGAAAAAATTTATGCAAAATAGAAAATTTGAATTGATAATTGCCACTCACACGCACAGGTTTTCTGTAATTTGTCTTGCATTATCTATGAGTCACACTATAGACTTATTGTAACACGGTAGCAGACTATTTGAACTGATTAGCTCCCAACCATCCCGACGTAAATCAACTCAATTCATAAAGCTTCTCGACAAGTGCCAGAAACCTGAGTTCATTGCTTAATATGTCCCTATTTTTAAATAAATTTAAGAAAGAAAAAATAAAAAACATATATCTTCAGTATAGCTCTATGTATAAAAAAATTTGCTTCTCATACCTTGAAGAGTAGAGTCAAGTAAAGATGCAAATAATGCAAAGGTTGTATCTCCACTGTCTGCCAATGAGTCATCTTCAATTTTGCAAGCTTTTAATGACTGACTTCCAAATTGATGGATTGAATCAACACCAACATCAGGGTCCAAGATCCCACGACCATCAACTAATGACCTCCTTTTAGAAGCAGATTGCATTCTATCTGGTGTTCCTTCAAAGTCAATGCTCCCAACCTCTTGTTTGATATTTTCAAGAATCAATGTAGTGTTAGTGGGGCTGTGGATATTTGATCCATCGTAAAACAGCCAGGACTCTTTTAACTTTGAAACTGAACTTTCTTGATTGGGAGATAAGATTGAAGTTGAGTGCCTTTTCCTGCACAAGTTGCATGCTTTAGAGCTAGTATGTTGAGTTAAAAACAGAAATGAGTTATAAACCCCAAAAAAATTCACCTCTATTCTAAACCCACTGAATTAAAAGTTAAAAAAAAATGACAGAGAGACCCTCCAGAAAGTGGAATGCACAAAAATGAAGGAACAACCAAATTCCTGAATATAAAGTAAAAGATTAGTGAAATGAGCTCTAGAAACTCGCTAACGAATCAAAGTTTTGCCATCAGACACAAAACTATACACCCCATTTTAAAAATTCTCCTTCACCATAAACCCAAACCAATCAATTCCATCTCTATTCTAAACAATTCCACATCACCACCTCACAATTCTCATTATCACATATTTCGTCAAATGGGTTGTGCTTCTACCATTAAACTGACTAGAATTTCATACATTCACCTCACAAATAATTTATATTCTCATGATTGAAAAATTTACAAAAATAATAATAACAATAATACAATATAAACATAAGCAACAAATGAATCCAAACTAACCAAGTTCCGTTCACCTCCTTAAAGAGATCAAACAAAATTAAAAAGAAAATACAAAACAATATACTCTGTGCATTATATTTCAGCTAATATACATTATATTTTCCATCTAAAGAGACTAATCATTGTTACCCGTAACGACGATACTGTTCTCTGGCGGAGAGATCTTCTGGGTCGAAGAAGCTGGAGGAGGTCTCCATTTCAGCTTCCATTTTTCGCTTCGCGCCAGCAAAACACAGCGTTTCGGATTTTCGACAAAAAAAAAAACAGTAATTTCAGCTTAAACCCTAGAATAATAGCTTCAGATTTAAGACTTGAAGAGCATGGCGGGGTTTTAATTTTCATTCTATTTGGATTTCCTTTTTCAAAAATCTCAATTTTGTCAACTGCAACGAAATTTCAAAACTTTGTCACTGTTTCTTAATATTTGTATTTCTATACCAGAAAATTTGTTTTTACAGACCAAAATATCCCTAAGTTCATTGATCTCCCTTCCCACTTGTTAATTTCTATCTACTGCTTGAATGTTGATCCGAAGATTATTCAGTGTCTGGACAGGAACTGAACTGAGGGATTAATATATTTACTAAACTCAGAATTAAAAGCAAATTCCTGGCTGTGGTGTGGCATGATCCTTTGCCTTGAACATCTCCATTTGTCATGCATGCATTCCTGGAGACCTTAGTTTTGAAGCACACTGGTTTGAACAACCAACCAATTCAGATTCAGAACTTGTGAGGATATTATATATGTGTGCAAGTGCAATCCAAATCCAGTAAAGATCGAGTATATATGTAACTTGAGAAGTGAGAAAGTTGGGGATAACATATATGCAAGTCAAAATCTGCAGCAGTAAAAGTAATTTCTGGCAGCTTTTCTATGCATGCTTCAATCCAATCCTTGAAGTTTTCATATCCATTCATGCAGCAATCTTTTTAAAATATTTTATCTACTCCTACAAGTATACTTATTGCATTGTCATTTGTCTCAACAAAAACAAGATCCAATGCTAGCTACTTCACTTGAATTCCCTCAAGACTTTCTTTTAAAAAACAGATAAGCTATGCCATATCTATGTTTTGGAAAAACGTATAAGTCGATTTTAATATTCTAAGCTTGCCAAATTTCTAGACAAAAGCAAGCAAGAGTAAGAGTAAAAGGAAGGGAGCATGGTCAACAGCTGAGACGTGGTGGAGAATTGCTAACTCATGTATGGCTTCTCATGGCTCATTTTGGTTTAACCGATCACTTTCATATATAACCAGGCCGGTTGCAAAATAGCTACCCAATTAAACAGTGAGTTGTCTCATTTTTCAAGTTGCATGGCTAGTGTTTACATGTACAATGGAATCTCAATATTCAACTTAACAATAATATTTTTAGAGGGAATGGAATAATGTTGTGTCGAATATAACTGTTCATTTAAAAATTGGTTGTGATACTTTTACTTAAGTGGAAGGAACAACCTTCTAAATGAGATCATAAAAGTTATCTCCAAACATGCTAATGATTTTCTAAGCTACATATTATTTTTCAGTCTCTGATTTTTGTATGACATTCTTTTCTACTAGTTTTCTTTGAGCACAACTCTCATTTTGTCCTTCCTAGTTACTGTAAACTAAGCTATTAGCTCAGATATAATAAAGAGAGAAGAGAGAATTAATATTTACAATAGAAATCATTTCAACACAATGCACATTATTCCAAACTTACTAGTAGGAGTCGGTACAGCCTAAGATATGTGTGTTCAAAGCCAGAGATGCCTTGGTTGACAAGTTGAAGATGAAAGCAATAATTTCGGAAGAAGAACTGATGGGGAGAATCACTGATGTCTTACATGATTCAAGGTATCTTTTTGTGATGGAGAATGTTGAGAAACAAGTTTGGGAATCCTTCCTTCGTACCCTTTGTTCCTCAACAAAACAAGGCCAAATAATCATAACTAGCGCTGAAAATTATGATGTACCGCAGATCTAGATGAAATGTACTTTGAAGAACTTGTGATGGGCAGTAAGAACAATATCCCCTCTTCATCACTTCACTTACGTTCTTATATAGGATTTGACAACCGAATTTGAGGCCCTCCTGCTGACGATTATGAACTCTGAAAGAAAGGGCTTCGGAATTCTGAAGGTGCTTGATGTCGAGGGTGTATACAAACCTGGATTTAACAAGGCTGTTGCAGAACAACTTCCATTGTTAAGGTACCTAGGCCAGAGGTCAACTTTTATAGATTCACTTCCAGATGGGAAATTTTCGTAAATAGAAACCTTAGATTTGAGTCAGACAAAAGTAAGTCTACTCCCTTCCTCCCTAAGGTCAAAACGACATATCTATTTGAACTGGTTTAACGTGAAGTGAGTCTTCAGGAATCGGATGTCGAATTGCAAACTTTATGGGGAATTTACATTGAAGATGCTACTGAATTCTTAAAATTGAAAAATCTTAGAAGGTTGGGACTGAAATGCGATTTAACATCCGCGATAGAGAAAACAACCGATTGTCTTCCTCAACTGACCCAACTTCATTGCTTAAAGTTGATACTTGAACCAAATGATGATGATCAACATCAGCTCAACATATTAGAGAAAATTTCAAAGCATCACAAGATACAAGACTTGTATTTGCATGGAAATTCAGAACTAGGTGATGACCCTAATGACCCTAACTTTGTCGAGCTCAAACCTACAAAACGATCCAATGCCAGTGCTAGGGAAGTTGCAACACCTGAAAATCGTAAGGCTATTCGGTCATTCCAATGCCGGGGAAGACATGTATCTCTGGAGGATTTCCAAACCTCCATGTCTTGAAACTGTGGAAGCTACCGTATATAAAAACGAGGACGATTAAGAAAGGAGCCATGCATTGCCTTGGAGAATTAGAAATCGTAGATTGTCCATCTCTGATGGAGCTTCCTGGAGAATTGCAACATGTGACCACTTTGACAGAGGTAGCAATAACAAATATGCCATCAACTTTTAAAGCAGCTGATGGATTTAGGAGCATACGCGTTGAAATGAATGAATTGCGTACCATTCAATCTTATTTTATTTTATTTTCATAATTTCATATAAGTTTCAAAGCACACAAAGACAGTATGATATTCTTCGGGTAACAATTCATTTCTTATTGAATGTAGGAGTAAAAATATCAATGGGAAGGAAAGCAAGAGGTTCAATTTAGCAAAAATTAAAGCCGTATTACAGAATAAATTCTCTGATATTAATTAGAAGACACTGCTATATGTGTTTGGTTTTTGCTTATCGTGGGCAAGTTTCCGAATCAACTAGCTAGTCTATAGCTTCTGTTTGTAATATATCCCTTTGCTTCTTGTAATTAATCGTATGGACATAAATACGAGATTGCATTCCCATAGTTAATGATTGATCATTAGAAGTTGGAGAAGAGATTGTATTCATCTGATCAACAGCAAGTTCCGAAAGATTTGGCGAAGTAGCTGTTCCGTTACATCAAGAACCAACAAAGCGTAAGCGAGATGAACAAGTTGTTTTTCCAGGAGTTTCACTGTTACAGAAGTCTCGTTACTTTGGTACTAGCTTTGTCGAGAGAAAATGAAACTTAAGGTGTCAAAATTCATTAGAGAAATCGAAATCGATGGAATATGCAGAAAGAAACAGTAAAGGGAAGTAGGATAAATGGCTCAACAACTTAGACGTGGTGGAGAACTTTTCAGTCATGTATAAATGGCTACTCTCTCATGACGCATTTTGGCTTCACATTCCAGAGCTAGGAGAAGAAACCGAGATCATTGCCATATACCAAATTCTCTGTAAAAGTATGGATTAATATATATATATATATATATATATATTGTTGTTAAATGACGTATATCTTGGCAAATTAATTAGTTCGTGCATGCATGCATGCATCTGTATTACAAAAATATGCACGTTGAATTCCATCAATCATCTTCCTCAATCTTAGAAATCTTGCTTGATTTACCTGCACTTCACAAAGAAATCAACGAAAATGGCATGAGTGTAATTTATTAAGAAAGCAAAGGCAATTACAAACTCAAACATTTTCCATATAAGGACTCTGAGCCCACAGCCTGCTACATTTTATCCAACAAGCCAATGGCTGTGATACTACGTTGTTCTTGCATATTCACCCGCCCAAATTCCCTTCGATCTCCGCCGTCTGATCATTTTTCCGACAAAACCCACGTCAGCGGTTAGTACATTCCGCAACGGTACTTCAAGTTTGCTGCTTTTAGTTCGTAGCGGTAGCTTAGTAGTTGCTTAAAGCTTCCAACTTTTGCTTGTTAACAAAAAATTGTTTGTAATGTTCATGTTGCTTTTGAGTGTTTTTGTTTAGATGAATGCTTACATTTCTTTTTAGTGGCAAATCAGAATTTAGATGGGATTGATTGTATAAAAAGTTCCAATTGGGTAAATTTTTTTTGGTGGGTATTTTGCAAATGAGTTGAAGAAAGTGAGGTTAAAAGAGAAGTTGGTTTTTTTAGCTGGGGTAGAGAATGTTGTTGATTCAGTTGCATTATTTATTTTTAATGTAAAAATAAATGTGTTAGTTTTGTGTAATTATTAGTCAAATGGTATAGCTACATATGAAACTTTGGTTTATTGCAATAGTAAATTTAAAATTTGTAAATGTTGACAAAAGTTTCAGTAGTCATCATTGTGATTTTTTCACATGTCGAGAATTTCATGTCTGACCCACAAACCACGTTCAAAGTTTTTGATGGACTCTTGGGGCATTTGGTTTGCAATCCAAATATAACTCGTTTAACAACAATGTGTACAGTAGGTGCAAAGATATATGTGAATTCAAGATCATTGAGTTGTTGGTCGTATAATAGGATTTCTTGGTTTTTGTTCATATAATATGTGAAGAGTTATTTTAAAAGAAAACATTTGGTTAAATTTGTTTATTATCCTGCCTGTATAATGTGCTTGAATTTTTTTTTATCAGGGAAGTTGGCTTCTCTTCTGTTTAATGTGGAAAAGTTTGCATCATTTGTCAGAAATGCTTCCAGTGGTAGCAGAGGTACTCCACTTAGGTTCAGTGATTGCCACAAGTCAGAAGGAAGTATGCGTATCAGTAAAATGAAACCGCTTTATGACATTCTTCTGGACAAGTTATCTGCACATCAGGTATGATGGTGAGTTTCTCAGAGTAGCTGCCAAGTAATTGTCTCGTTTCTTCAACTTTGACTTCATTAACTTGTTGCTAGTTTGCTTTGTAAAACAAATAAAAACTCGTTATTGTTAAACGTTAGGAATCATAGTCTCTCAATATTTAAATTTAAAAAATTGCAACAGAGGAAACATTGTGTCAGCTCATTAGCTTTAATTTGTAGAGGAATGAATTTGTTTTAGCTAGAATTTGGTTCAAAACTGAGAACATTGTTCTCAAAGTATCCAGTGAACAGGGTTTATTTAGCTTTATAATCATTTCTCTATGATTGTATTTCTGCCTGAGAAAAGTTCTTCGTGCTGTTCTGTATTGAATTGCAGCCACATCTGCATTGCTAATTGTATGAGCTGAGAAAGTGATAAAATAAACAATAACAATTGAAATTCTGAACTTCTTGAATAATGCTTATAGTTCAGGTTGCGAAATATATTTTTAGCACCTTTACTTTATGATTATCTTTATTTCATCTTTACTGCATTTTCCCATCTGATTGATATTATTATTGGAGCAGGGAAAGGTGCAATTGAGATCAAAGGCTATGGCATTTCTTGTGACAAATGCCTTTATGCTGACTACACCTTTTAAAGCTTTAGCTGAGACTTGTGAGACTGATAACTCTTTTTTCAACATGCCTCTACTGCTATTCGTGGCCCTTGTAGGGGCCACTGTTGGAGGTAATCTGTTATTGCCCTTATAATTGCTTCCATTTTTTTTATTTTTTTGGCCAACATTTGAAAGCTTTGTGCACGATCTGGGCTGATCTTTGTTCACTACTGTGAAGTCAGTAGTTTGCATTTAAATCAAATGCATTTATAATACTCCTAAATACCTTAAATTGATGAATCCTAAACAACTTAGTAATCCATAAAGAAGTTTGATGGCTTCAAAGTGTGTAACTCGCATGCAAGTGAGTGTGTGAGCACGCAAGCTTGGTTATAATAGTGTATTGCATGAATAATATTAAAACTTTCCTTTACCCATGGCGGAATTTGGAGTGGATTTGTATAAGAGGGAAGAAGAAACCTCACAAACTCCATTACTTTGGGAAGAGCTGTTGCTCATTGCTGCACAAAGAGCTCATTAAAATCCTGTTCATTTCAGCACGATATGATTGTTTGTTTTGCAGGGTTGCTTGCGCGGCAAAGGAGAGGGGAGTTGCGGCGAGTGAATGAACAGCTGCGCCAGATTAATACAGCTCTAAGAAGGCAAGCAAAGATTGAGTCTTATGCCCCCAGCTTGAGTTATGCTCCTATTGGTAGTAGAATACCAGAGAATGAAGTAATCGTTGATCCAAGAAGGGAAGAGTTACTTTCTCGGTTAAAAACTGGAAAGAATTACTTGAGGAATCAAGATCCAGATAAAGCATTTACAGAGTTTAAGACAGCTCTTGAACTTGCTCAAAGCCTAAAGGATCCTACTGAGGAGAAGAAGGCTGCAAGAGGATTAGGTTTGTTTCTATCCTTGTGTCAATTTATTGGATAATTATATTGTTATTTACGTAACCAAGCAACCGAACAGATATGAACTGAGAAGCCATTTTAATTTCATTTTCCTTCATTTAGGAGCATCGCTGCAAAGGCAGGGCAAGTACCAGGAAGCCATTAAATACCACACCATGGTTCTGCAAATCTCTGATCGAGAAGGAGAAGACTCCGGGAACACTGAAGCTTATGGTGCAATAGCTGACTGCTATACCGAACTCGGAGATCTTGAACGAGCAGGGAAGTTCTATGACAATTATATTGCTAGGTTGGAAACAGACTGATTCATTCACAGGATCAGTATGTTCTATCTTGTCAGTATGAGAGTGTGGCTTAATTGCCAGTACAGGCTTTGGGTTGCTAGTAGACCATTTCGTTTTTTTTTTTTTCGTTTTTGTGCTGTACATCGCATTGTAGAATATCCATTTGAATCATTCTTGGTTGGAAGTTTTAAATTTTTAGTTTAAAACTTTCAACCATGTCATGGAAGCAAAATATAGTGTGAAGAGAATACTTGCACAATATTGAAGGGAATAAGTTAGCATTGTATTGAACTCAAAAAACCTCTCATAATTCTCATAGTTTAAAAATTCCTCATCTAACTATCTCAAATATCTAAGGAATTTAAAGGAAAACAAACAAAAAAATGAATAAAATGGGTACATTCAACAGCCCCCAAACTACATAACCCCAAATAAATCTTGATTAAAAAAAAAAAAAAAACAAACTACTCGCATTACAACTATTAGAATACTCACGCACTACTATCATAACTAAAACCCAATTTTGCTCTAATTGTCATAACCACTGATTGCTCCATAGCAAAGAACAAGGAAAATAAAAACATACATGATTACCTTAACTCCATACAACTGCTGACAAAGCATATGGTATAGTAAAGAGGGTAACAACTTCACCACTCAATAAAAGATTAAAGAGGAATCAAAAACAAAAAATAAAAATAAAACTCGTACAAAGCCTCCTAGGGATTGAGAAACTCGAATGAAACCTGCAAAGGCAGCAAATAAGGCTATTACCACATAAAATTTATAATTATTACTGATAGTACATGAGCTGTTGGGCAGCGGCAACATTCTGGAAACCACCATCATATATTGCCTGGCTTGCTCCAGCAGAACCTACTCCCATTGCTGCCTGCTTAAGTGGGTGTTGTCCCTGAGGGTGCATCAGGGCATGGACCCCACCCATCTTGCTCAAGGCTAGTTGCCTCTCGTAGGCTAAAAGGTCAGCAGCAGAAAGGCCTGGTAAGGGTACAGCAACGGGTGGGGGAAGAGGGTTTGAACTTGTTCCTGCTGGGGTAGGCTTGCTGCCCCAAGAACACTACAGAAATAAATAAATAAACAAAATAAGAAAAGATTAAGCAATCAACTTCCAAGTCAGGTGCATGATACAAATTACCTACCTAATAGTCACATTCATGTATTACACATTTCATAACACCAAACGAATATAAAGAAGCAAATAATTTATAGAACTTTCTCACCAAAGAGTTGCAACAAATATTAGCATTCTATGATCATGGTAATCTCGTTATGGTGGGAGTAAATGCTTAAAAGAAGAATAAAACTGCACCTTTATCTGCTTGCCAAAGAGAAATGGTGACTGGGTGGTGTTCCCCATCTGGATAGCCAAAGCTGCCTCAGCGTGTGTACTGTATCTAACAAAACCAAAGCCTTTATCTCGCTGGACTCGGACCTCTTCAATCACTCCAGCACCAAGAGAATGGAAGTGGCGATGGAGATCAAGCTGAGTGATCTGAAAATTAAAATAACAGACAGTTCCTAAAAATATCCATGACCATTACTAAAAGTAAAGAAAATCAGCCAATATCCCGACATGCATATATATATATTTGCACACAAGAAATAATAAAAAATCTAGTGGATGAGTGTGATTACTTGCCTCTGGAGACAGATTGCCCACATATACAGTAGTATATTGAGGATTGTTCTCAGGAGCCTCAGTATTTGTGGGCTCTTTACCATCCTCTGCACAAAAACAAGGCCCAAAAACAACTATATTGATCATAAAAACCGAGGTACCAATGGTTTCAACAAGCTAAAAGTAATCCACTCTTCAACTGAACACACCTGAGGAGCCATTCGATAGTTCCACCACACTTTTAGCATCGGAGCTGTGCTTGTCCTCATTTGTTCCAGCACCTTTTGTCGCCCAGTTACATCGTATCTGTCTACTGCCAAGCCACTTTCCTAAATATAGAGTTAAGCAAAAATTCAAATGAATTGTACTATAGTAAAATTGTGAATATAATGTATCAAAAAGAACCATTACATAAGTGAAAAATATATATCCAATATCCATCAGTATTATTTGTAGTATAAGTAAAATTGGTAAGCTAAGCCACTATACATCTCCGTGCATCCATACTATCTAGATTGTATACCTACACCATATTCAGAAATCAACCAAGATTTTTATGTTCAAATAGGTCATTACCAAGAACTCCATAAAAATAGTGAATAATTAGAAATAGTCTCATGGACTTCATAAAAGTAGTAAACAGGATCTTGGATTTGTTTTTAAAAGAGTTTCAAGAAAGGAGACACTATTATCCATATATAATCAAGTAGAGAGTGGATATAGTTCTATAAATTTAATATACTATTATTGAGATAAGTAGTCTCAGGTATTGCAAAACTGAAGATCAATTAGACGTAATATGAAAAGGTAAAAGTCCAAAACAAGTTTTAGTAGATGTGTGGTACATTAAAGTAGTAGCCATAGTGAGAAAGAAGCAAATACGAAGCAAAGTGAATCATCATTCTTACCAGTTAGGTCATTTATTGCACTTTGCGCATCCTACAGACAGGAAGAAAATGTGACAATCATGATAAGAATGTATTTTAAAAGAAGAAAGATAGGGAAATAGTAAAAGTGAAGACAATACCTGCTGGTTTCGGAAAGAAACAAAGCCAAAGCCTCTAGAACGCCCAGTCTTCTGATCCCACATAACCCTTGCATCCCTGAAACCATGCAAATGAAAAACAAAATAACATTAAACTGGTAAGCATCACGCAAACAGTAAACAAGCTTTGTGTTCAACTATAAATGTATACAAAGAAACATGCTTCAATATGAATACATAATCAAAAATATATACAGGTGGATCTATATAACAGGAATAGGGGAAGGAGCTTACGAACAACTGGGATAAACAGAAAAGCAAGCATACAACGTAGCATCAGTAACCTCGGGGCTCAGATCACCAACAAAAACATTGAAATGTCCTGCACATCATTAATCACAGTATCATAAACAATCCAAGCTAATAATTTCCAGCACAGGAAAAATTTCAAACATAACATCATAAACGCAAACTTAAACCAACCTGATGTATCTTCCCTCTGACCACTGGCATATGCCCAATTAACTTTGATAGGCTGCCCAAATCTGCATATTACATAAGATTATGTAAGAGCATGTACAATGTGAAGTATCGGACTAATTATGAGTTCTACTTACAGATGCCTTCCATTAAGGGACAGTATAGCCATAGCCGCCGCTCTGCGATCAAAGTAGTGAATAAATCCATATGATGACTGCATAAACAAAGACAATAGAAATGTCATAGATATAACAGTAATCAGGAACAAACACAACTCCATAAAATCTTAATGGACACCTAATATATTTAATTTTGTACAGCAAAAGAAAATGGCATTAATAGAAATGGAAAAGCTAAAAGACTTTACCTTTTCCTTTCTAATAAGTTTGCAGCCTTCAACAGGACCAGTACTTGAAAAGACCTCCTGGAGAAGAGGTTCTGTCACCTGAGAATGGATGTTTCCAACATACCTGCATTTTCTCAAAAATAAAGAAACTAGAAGTTTTAAAAAAGAAACAAAAAAAATAAACAAAACTATAAGTAACTTCCTCAGTTGTTAATAAACGCAAAGTAAGCATCACAGACAATAAATAATAGCAATTTCTACAACTCAAGACATTCAGCATTTTTAATGCTTTTAATCTGAAAATAATAGGCAACAACTTCATGGGAATAGGATAGCAGCATAAGCATGAACAAGAAACAACAATCCAAAAAATAACAAAAAATTACAAGGAAAAATGTCTAGGCAAACACTCACACACTGCGGCAAGTACTTGGATCAAAACCAGGAGGCAGATTTCCACTTGGGATTGGTTCAATCTGCAAAATAAAAAAGTGAAAACGAAAAGAAAATAAAAGGAAAAAAGAAAGACTAATAAAAGAATAAACCTTCCTTAAACTTTCAATAACTACACAACTACAACCCATAAAGAGAAAAAAAAGTATCAGAAGGTATTTATAACTCAACCTCGCAGATACAAACAGGAAGCCAACTCTTCCATAGAGCGGTAGGTAAACTCACACCAAACTCAACAAGAAGGGAAATATGATTTTCAAGGTCAAGTAAAAGATACCAAGCACTAGATGTGAATTCTGGCATCGACCAGGATGACTACTATGTGTCATTCCTGCCTAAATTTTCATCTTGTTTGGATTTCTTTATAAAACATTCTGTCTAAACTTGAAAAGTATTGATGAAATAGATCCTCTACAATTCACTCAGTTGTTTTTTGCCAGCATTATATTCCTGATATATTAATACAGCCTCTTATGGTTCTTTAGATGCCTAAATCAACCAATTTATGTACCACAAAATGTGACCAACATAGACATAAACCAGACACAAACATATTCTGGGCAATCTTACAACAATGATGTCATTTAAATACTTCAACAACTCATTTCATATTCTCTTTATTGCTTGCTCAGGTGAACAAAAATGAGTGAACTCTTACAAATTTTTCTACAGACTCAAAGAGAGAAAGAGAGAGAGAGAAATAGATGCCCCAAGCAATGTATAAGTTCACCAAACGGTCATCAACTTGAAATCAGAAACTTACAATCCCCATAAACTAACAGAAGTAAATATATAAAAAAGCAATCAACCGTAGAAGAAAACACAAAGCGATGACATACAAATAAGATCCATTTCATCAAGAACTAACTAAAACTTACTAATAAAATGTGTACCTAAAAGTCAATTACTAAGAAGAGGAATAATTGGCAATCAACAAAACGCACATCCTTTGTAGTGCTAAGATTAAAAGCATATTCAAAAAATTTATTTCCTACCCTTTCCTCAACTTTCTCATCAACCAAACTTATAAGCAATAAAGAGATAAAACCCCATAATAAACCGTACCTTGAGAAAATTTACCCCAACCCAAAAAGTAAAAATTAACAAATTTTACCGAATACAACCTGTCGTAACCTTAACCCTATCAAGCTTTAACAAATTAAAAAACCAAAACAAACAACGTCGAGATCACATCGGTCATTAAGACAGGAAAACGAGTCATTGAATACGACAAATAAAAAAATTTGGGCCCTAACTAGCTCTAACAAAAACAAATACAGAATGGAAATCATAATCGAAAACACGGCAACGATCATTCACACACGCAACGAAAAACAGAAGGTAGATGAGAAATTGAAAAGATGAAAAATTGGACCTGAGGAGCGGCTAAGAGGCCGGGATGATAGAGAGACTGCTGTTGAAGAAGCGCTTGCTGCATCAGCGCCTGTTGCTGTTGCTGCTGTTGCTGCTTCAGCCTCTGGTGCTGCATTTTCCGAGAGAATCGGAAGGTGTGTTATCAGTTTGGTTCCCGAGAAAATTTCGTTAGGGCTTCTCGAGAAAATGAGGAAAAAAAAGAGCGACAGAAGGGTGAGGATGGGAAGCGAGAATAGTATTTATAGAAGGATTTTTGTTGAGATTGGGGATGATAAATTTACATGTATTGTGAGATTTGAGGTTAAAACAGCTAATACGAATATGACACGTAAGGGTATTTTTCGTGTGGGAGTGGTTGATTGGTCTGTCGTATGAAAGAGTAAAACTAGACTGGTGATCAGAAGAGAATTTTGAGAAACCATCTGTCGTTCGTATAAAATAAAATTGTACGACTTGCGGGGAAAACATTGATGGTAGTTTTAAAAAATAAACGACATGTCGTCTGATAATTGAGTGTTTCAACGACGTGACATATACTGTTTTCTTGGATAAAATAAAAGGCAAATATTTCTTAATTTTAGCCAGCTTACCTTAAATTTCATCATGAATTCTCAGCGTTGAAGAGAACTTTCTTCATTGAGGAGATTTTTATTCAAAGTTGTTTCCTTTTCATAACAATTTCATCATTTCTTTTGTCTTTCATGTGAACAATTTTTTTTTTTTCTGCAGTGCAATTTGGGTGGAATGACTCTTCGTGTTGGTGGGTTCTTCATTTTGGGCGGCTTTCTGTATCACGTAATTGGTTAAGTTTTGTTTGGCTGATGAGAAAATGCTGGCAAATAACAGAGCAAATGTTTATATATTGAAACTTAGAAGATTTCATCACATGGGTACTTGAGTAGGTAATATGATCAGTTTACCAATTTTGGAATATTGATTTTGTTTCACTTTGATTTGATGTTGAGAAGTGGAATTATAAATTGTTCTCTTGATATTGTTAGTTGTGTTAGATGGAACTGGAGAAATTGTGAGTCCATTAATTTTTATCACTTTCCATGGACTGTATGGTTCAAAAATGCGATCCATTTAAGGTCAAACTGAGAAATGTAATGATTCTATGAAAGAAATGCACTGTAACGATGTATAACACGAGCATAGAATTGGATTTCACCGCCCGATTCTTGAATTGATGTGGGAAATGGTTATGCAACTTCAAGAAGCTGTCATTCATCATAGTTAATTGTATCCTTGAGTGTTTTGTTCAATGCAGATCTTCGAGCAATGATAAAGCCTGATGGGGTGTCTGGTAACTACACTGATGAGATTTAGAAGGTGATTCTGGAGTTTGGTTTTAGACTTATAGCATTATGAGGGGAACAGTTGTTCAACTTGATGAGGATGGAGTTAGTTCCTTTCATGCAGAGCACTCTTCAAAGATCTTGCTTTCCAGTCTTATCAAAAATATGACAAGGTATCTTTTGATTTTTTACTATATGGCCTTAATCAGTCTATATTTGCAAGTTCCCAACTCGTTGTATATCGAATAGATGACGACCTATCTTGTTTTCCTTGAATATCCGTCCAAAACCCTTTAAAGTGGCGCAGATGCTTTCTTCTATGTACACAAAATAAAGTATTACCCATCTTCTAAACTTACTGGTCCAATGTTTCAATCCAAATTCACCTGATTTCATCAGCGATTCAATTTTTTGGACTAAAGTTATCTGAAAATTATAGACCCTGATTGTTAAACATTTAGAGTGAAGAGTAGGCATTGTTTTGCAATTGATTTATGGTATGCTGCAGTTAGAAGACGAGAAGACAAGGAGGACCCCAGTCCGGTACTCAAGGGAAGGATGGTTGGGCGAACCAGCAATGCGAGCTGCTCCAGTAGTTGGAGGGACTTGGTAGCTAGGAAAGTAATTTTAGGGAGGAAGGTGCTGTACTATTGGGCAAGTAGCGGTTGTAGTCTCAGCTTTCTTGTGGCTTTGGGGATTTTTCAATGGTACTCAGGATCTAAAAAAAAAGGCTCATGTGCAAGCTGAGTAAACTCATTCATCTTTACTGCAAGTCTAGAAAAAGGGTGGGGCAAAGTCCACTCGCTATTAGCTCAAAGTGTAGTAGATGATGCTGGATAATTTGCTTGTCACCTAGATTTTCATATAGCTCTGAATCTGATCATTTGAATTTCTGAATGGACTTGTTTTTGCATATTCAGGTAGCATCTGTGATGCTGTAGTTTATTCATTGGTGCATATACTAGAGCTGCACTTTCTTCACTCAGCATTTATCAGTGGTACAGAGTCACTTATGGGTTTGGAAAAGGGAGATGTTCTTGATGATTGATATGCATTAACTGGACCAACTGATGCACATAAGGCTAAAATAACTCGTACCCACAGGCCTGGTGTTCTCCCAATTTGATATTATTCATGCTTAGTTCTTATATCCACTGCCTCGTGAGATTTGGTTGCTAGCCCCTTCCTTTTACAACTCTTTTTCAGCATTCATCATAAGTGATTTCCATATAATTCTATCAAACCAATGACACGATTTCCTCTTGATTTTTTTTCACTGATCTATATATTTCTAGCTCTAGAGCAATACCGTTGGGATTCATAAAAGAATATGTATGGTGATATATATGCCCCAAAATCTATTATGCTGCCTTACTATACTAGTTATATATGTTATGCATCTATATCCATTCTGTCAAAATTTGCATCTTACTTTCCTTCTTTTGTTTTGCTTTTAGGTGGAAAGTTGCAGGAATGGCGTAGATTCTGTTTGCACCTCATCTTCTCCAATCATGAAGATGAAGAACATTCAGTGTCTTTATGTAAATCAAGAAGAAGTCTTCCCAAGTGATACAATATTGAAGATATGATTGAGAAGTTGAAGTTGGATCTCCCTCTTTTTCTTTGGTAACTCAGAAATTTTCTCTTCTTTGGTATCTGAACTTTTACCTTCTCCAATTTCTGACAAATCCATGTTGCATACTGACATAACTTGCTGCATTTTCATTTGACAGATCAGATTGTTACAACACAATCTCTTACGTTGTATTTTATTACATCTTTGTTTATTGTAAGACAATTTTCAAATCAAAGTAGCCTGAGCCCACACGGTTTTCTGAGGAGATGCCCCCGGTTCATTAAAATATAACAAAAAAATAAAAACAAATAGCACCATTGATTAACTTTTGACTCTAGGTCTTTGAGGAACTTCAATGGCAAACACCACTAAATATGCAATACACAGTGTCTAAAATGATTTCTCTTCAACAAATAAAATTAATATAAACTTTGTAAACTATGAATCTCTTGTTCAAAAGCATTCATGTCTGGACATAAATATACTAATTAATTGAAAAAAAAATAAAAATAATTACAAAGTCTGTATGAATTGTACAATAGAAATCTAACAAGAATAATTAGGATTTCAATTAAATCTTTAGGTGAACAACTCGTAACTATAACTTCAGATCAAGCAGTTGTAATGATTGAGCTTCAAGTTCCAGCCATGGAAACTTGCTTTGATCTTCTGGTTTCGGAGAAGGAGCGGCCATGGAAGAAGAAGAAGAAGGATTGTTGACTTGGTATGGTGCTCTTGTTGTAGCCCTGGAAAACAAATCCAAGCATGTAAGAATTTATATTCAATCAAAAAACAAAATTTAGAAGATTATTCAACAGAAGAGGGTCAGATTTCAGATACCAACTTGTTTACCTCTCTTTTCTTTTCTCGAAGAATCGATGAAGAGAAGCTCTTCTGGCAATTGGCACAGCTCGAGATTGTTGATGAAAACGATCTGGGGTTGGAATATTATTGTTGTTATCGCTGCCAGAAGTTGTTGCCACGTACAAATCTGGTGTTACAGCTCTGCTGGAATTAACTTTATCCGCAGCAGGAGGAGGAAGAAATCCACCGTTAGATGTGTTAGAGCTTCCTTTGCTGGCTATGGCCAAGATTTCCTTTACCTTCTCTGCAGGAAAATCATTGAAAACTAATAATTTTCCAGCGTAGAATATTGTCATCTGAGAACTTCCATGCTCCAACACGGTATCATTCATGAAATTTGGAGAACCGAAACATGGAATATCTGAAAAGAAATCTGTTGCTTTAATATTATTCTGCCTGAAATTCTCAGAAGAATTTTCCAGGTTTGGCAACAAATTCATCGTTGTCTCTGGCTGCATCCTGGTTGTTTCAACACCTGTAACACAACACCATAACCAAAACAAAAACAAGATCAGAAAACTTTTCATTTTCATTTTCATTTTCATTTTCCCGAGAATTTCGTATCAAAATGATGAACACAGATTTTATACATACCTTTGTTAGCATCAAGTTTTGGAGTCATTCCAAGGCTGGTAATATCCTCAAATCTTCCATTTTCCTTCAAGTATTGGCTCAAAAGATTGCAGGTTTGAGCAACGCTTGATTTCTGCCCTAAACTAGACATACTTGCCAGTTTCTGTAAGAATTAAAACCACAACAACAAAAACAAAACTTTTCTCACAAATCTGATATCTCTTTCTTTGTTTCCCTGTAATAATTTCTATGGCTGGACATGGGAAAAATATATAAGGGAGTTGGGTCTGAAATTTGTTCCTAGTACCAGATTAGACATGTATGACTTGTCTAGTCACTTGTTGCTTTCTAGACACATAAATAAAATGTTTTGAAAATGGAAAATTCAAGCACGTTTTAATTGTTTGTATTAGGAATCAAATTGGTGGTGGTGGTTAGAAGGAAAATAAATGAAATTGCTTTAAATTAATTTAATGCTGTGTGGTGGTAATACAAATAAGTGAGGTGGAAGATGGAGAAAGAGATAGAAATTGACTAGTGTTTTCCTTTGAACTTTCTTGTTTGCCCTTTCATCGTGGACCAACTCATAAATTACCCATGATACAGCTATCTACCTCTTTCATGACTATTTAGTAGGTAGGGGGCAAATTAAATATTATTTAATTATTAATCATGTTATATTATTTATTTAATAATTATATTATTTTATATTAATAAAATTAACAAATTTATAAAAATTTATGTTAAATTAAATAATTATATTATTTATTTATTTATTTATTTATATTAATTTAAATATATAAAATTATATCAAGTTCATTTTTTTATATAAATTTAGGGAA
>JAXCLQ010000008.1:621612-639976 GCA_035584115.1 Cedrela odorata
TTATTTATTTATTTATTTATATTAATTTAAATATATAAAATTATATCAAGTTCATTTTTTTATATAAATTTAGGGAATTTTGTTAAAAATTATTATATTTATTATTTAGTTATAACAAGAATTATGCGCGGGTATTTTGGTAATAGTACGTTTTACTGACGGAGTTAGGCTCTGAGCTCCGTCGCCGTTAGGTTCAGTGAGGGGTATTTCCGTCCGCTTGACGTGCCGGCATGGACCGACACAGCCCGTGGGACCCAACATGTGCACAAGAAGGAAATAATTTTAAAAAAAGCAAAACGTTTAAATCACGTTTCCTCCGCTTGACTTGAATTGAATAGAGACCACGTGTTAAACAATTCAGGAAGAATTCGGTGGGCAGTTTGGTCATTTCGCAACCACGACCAGAGTCACCAGACAGAACTAGCACGTGGCAAGATCTGATGGCTGATTAGATTAGACGCGTGAACTTGTTTCTGCAACTTAGGTGCTTCATGTTTGAATACTTACATGTACGTATACGGTGGGTGGATGATGAAAACTAAAATATAATTAATTAATTAACTAATTAACTAATTAATGATAGTGATTAAGATTATAAAAGTCATGATGTAAATTTACTCAATAAATTGTTAATTGTACCCAACAATATTAATTCACTCGACAAATTATTAATTTTATTTTACCACTTAATAATTTTGCTTGATAAATTGTGATTTTTATTCGATAAGATATAATTTATTAGACAAATTTTGAATTTACTTTAAAAAGTATTCAATAAATTGGTAATTTTACTCAATAAATTGATAAATTTTACGCAAAATAAGTAAATTATGAATTTACTCGACAAATCCTTAATACTTGTTTAGCCTAATTAGTTTGACGAAATTATAAAAAACTAATAAAGACATCTACTAGAAAGAAATGAAAATTAAGTACCAACAAGACCAAGTCTTCCTAGATAGTTTCCTGTTTCATTTTCACAATGTGATACTTTGGGAAATTAATGAAATCATTAGTTTGAAATTAGTGTTATTTAAGTTTGAAACTTTTGCAATTGGTCATTTATAAATTTGATTAATCCAAGGGATATAACCTGTTATTTCTTATAATAAGATTTTCTATTATATCGGTTTTGATTTAAAATTCAAACTGATCTAAAAATTTTCGTATTAGTTTGGATCAAATCAATACAAACTAATAATTGTAATTTGGATCGATTTTGACTTAAATTTAAAACATTAATTTAATTGTAAGGTTTAAATTTCTTATTTTATATTTTATTACAAATTTTAAGATAAAATTTTATTCGATTCATTAGTTTGAATTAAATAAAAAAATATTTTTTTAATTTTGTAGATTATAAATTCAAAAATTTCGATTTTATTTTCTTCAAATCGAAATCGATATAATAATAAACTTATCAAAACCATTAATTTCGTTTAATTTGAGTTGGTTTGGTTCAAAATTCCTATTTGAAACTTTTCCTTTTTCTTTTTCTTCACTCCCAGATAATGTTGTACATTTAATCCCAAGATCCCATTTTTTTGTCTCTTTTCTTTTATTTGGGAAAATTTTCATCTCCAAATGAGAAAATAGGAGAAAAATAGAGATAAGTTTCATCCCCAAATAGGGATAAGGACAGAGGACCTCACTCTATTTCTATTTCCTCAAATTCAAGTTTTTAAGAAAAAAAAATTCAAAAAAATAAAAGTGTTATAAGAATTGAACTGATAGCCTCTCATAATTACAACAAATATTATACTACTAAACTAAACATCATATTTTAAATAATTAAATCAATTAAAAAATAATTAACTATTAAATGAGGATGTGTATTATAACATTTAACTGTTATGACATTTTTGTTTTATTTTATAATAAATTTTTTTGTATTTGTAATACACTAATAGATTTTATCTTATATTTATAATAAAATATTATTTTATTTATAATTTTTTCTATAAAAAAAAAAGAGAAAAATAGAAAAAAAAAATGAAAAATAGGAATTAAGAAATTGAAAAAAATAAAAAATTGGAATTGGAGATGGGGACGGGATAGGATACCTCCCCTCATTTCAATTTTTTTTCAAATAGGGATGAGTTAGGACAGAAAATGTTAGGAAAAGTACCGATGGGGATAAGGTTTTTTTTTCCAAATGGGGATGGGTGAGGGCAAGAAAAATTAGGGGAAGTAGGGACGGGGATGAGGTCGAGGTAACCTCTACCCCATTTCCCCAACCGTGCATCCCTCCTCCAAGACAATATTTTCACTTGACTAGAAGTACCCCTGAAACTTCATTTATTCACTCTACAACATAACAGAAATCCTAACTCCCAGAAGGGCATAACAGTTAAAATACAGTAACCGTTTTAACGGTTTTTTTTAAAGCTGACCATTTCAAATGCAATGTAACAATCACTCTCTAATTCTAAGGCACTCTTGAACTCACCAAAAACAGAATGCACACACATGAACAACTCAACAAATCAATCAGGAAAGACCAACCTGAAATGTAGGAAAATAACAAATTCCCACAATTTTTTAGTGAAAATTACATTGCCTAAACCTGCCTTTCGGCCTCAAGAATCCGGTTCGGTAATGGCCGTGGCATGGCTTTGGCTTCTCCGGCCAATCTTTCTCTTTTCCACTGTTTTCTTCATCACATTTCCTGTAATGTTTTTGATGCCAGAATGGGTGGCCTTGTTGAAGATGAAGAGCTCGTTTATAAATGCTAATGCACTTGATTCTTGGGTGCCTGGTGCGGAACCCTGTGGAGGAGGAAAAGAAGAATGGAGTGGACTAATATGTTTCAATGGCAGTGTCACAGGTTTACGAGTCGAAAATATGGGGTTGTCAGGAAAGATTGATATTGAAGTATTGCGAAAACTTTCTGGTTTGCGTACAATGAGTTTTGCTAACAATTCTTTTTCGGGTAACATACCGGATTTCAATGGTGCAGGTGGTTTGAGAGCTGTTTACTTGACGGGGAATCAGTTTTCCGGTGAGATTCCTCCAGATTATTTTAAAAAAATGGATTCATTGAGGAGAATTTGGATTGCGGATAACAAGTTTACAGGGCTAATGCCTCCATCATTGTTTAAATTGCCTCATTTGATTGAGTTACATCTTGAGAAAAACCAATCTTTTGGGCCTATTCCATCTTTTGATCAAACAACATTGATGGAAATCAATTTCTCAAACAATAAACTGAAAGGAGAAATTCCAGGTAGTTTGTCAAAATTCAATGCAAGTTCATTTTCAGGAAATCATGGCCTTTGTGGAAAGAATATAGCAGCGAATGTAAAAAGGTCGCTGGGAAGGCATCAGTGTCAAAACGCAACAATGATCCCCTTCCCCTGGTTGTCAAAAAGGATGACTTAAAGAAGATTGTTGCCGCAGTAATAACATTAAGTGTGATGCTACTTTCAGTTGCAGTTGTGTTGATAGTTAAATTAAGGCGAAAAAGGAAGACATTTGATGTGCTTGAGCAAGAGAAGGAAAGTGTTAGGACAGTTGAGGTTCTGGCTTCGGTATCAAACAGAAAGGAAGTTGAAAGTATAAGCAGAAGGGGGTCTCAGCATGCAAAGAGAAGTGGGGTTGGGGAATTAGTTTTGGTGATTGACGAAAAGGGTGTCTTTGGGTTGCTGATTTGATGAAAGCAGCCGCAGAAGCGCTTGGAAATGGAGGATGGCTGCAATGGCTGACGGGGTAATTGTTGTGGTGAAGAGAATGAGGGAGATGAATACAGTGGGAAAAGATGAGTTTGATGCAGAAATTAGAAAGCTTGGAAGGTTAAGACATAATAATTTTTTAACACCTTTGGCTATTATTACAGGAAAGATGAGAAACTTTTGGTTTATGAATTCATTCCCAAAGGCAGCTTGCTCTATCTACTGCATGGTATGAAATTCCTTGTTTGTTATGTTTCTCTATCAAACACCTTTGTGAAAACAGCTTTCATTTTCAATATTGTTTGTGTATAACATTGATCAATTACGATGGAAAATTATTGAATTCTGCAGGTGATCGCGGACCATCTCACGATGAGTTCAATTGGCCTGCCAGGTTAAAGATTATTAAAGGAATTGCCAAAGGGATATGGTATCTTCATACAGAACTTGCTCACCTTGATTTGCCCCTTGGAAATCTCAAATCAAGCAATATTCATCTTGGTCCTGAAAATGAACCATTGATTTCAAAATTTGGATTCTGTCCATTGATAAATACTGCCAGTGTTGCACAAGCATTATTTGCCTGTAAGGCCCCGGAAGTTGTACAATCCGTGAATGTGTTATCAAAATGTGATGTATATTGTCTAGGAGTTACCATTCTTGAAATCTTGACAGGAAAATTTCCTTCTCAATATCTAAGCAGTGGTAAAGGAGGAACTGATGTAGTTCAATGGGTGGCATCGGCATTTTCTGAAGGAAGAGTGACAGAATTGCTTGATCCAGAGATTGCAAGCTCAAGAAATTCAATTGGCGAAATGGAACAACTTCTAGAAATTGGCAGGGCTTGCACTCAAAGTAATCCTCAGCAACGATTGGAAATGACAGAAGCCGTTAGACGGATACACTAGATACAATCAGATGGAAGTGTAGAAGCTAGAACATTGCAAGGTCTGCCAACACATAGAGATGGCTATAGAGATGGTGATGGTGATAATTCTGGGAGAAGTCATGCATCAGTAGTTGACTACTTCGATCACATAATATCTGGGCGTTGAGATGATAATAAAATTTTTACATTTAATTTCTATATTCTAACTAATGACACACGACAATTCTGAAGAAAATTGTTGATTCCATAAAGAGAAAAGAGTTTACCCTGGAGGATACAGGGAGAATGAATACCAGTTACATTGTGGCTAATTTTAGAAGTTTTGCACAAGACAATGCCGAGGAGAAGATGATAGAGTACATATATGTATAAAGTGTAATTTTAGCAGATTGATTTTTCATTTTTAACTTATTAGGGGGTAGGTGGCCATTTAATTACTACTCTTTAAGAACGTGGTTTACATGATTTCTGTAGTGAAATATTGCTTCAAAAAACACAGTAAACAGCTGCATATATTTCTCTAATTGAAGTTTAACAAGAAGCTCAATCTACCACACTTCTGTCAAAAGAGTCAAATACATATATTCCAAGGATTAAAAATAGAAAATTTCTCTAACTCATGCTTAATTAATAGAAGAAATAAGTGTTACGGGTTAAGTATTTGTCATCGAATTAAAAAATTAATATATTAAATGATGTTGTCTACTCGTTTTTATAAATATAAGATTGATTTATATTTTATCGGATCGGATTAAAAAACTAATATATTAAATGATGTTTTTTACTCGTTTTTATAAATATAAGATTGATTTATATTTTATCGGATCGGATGTGTAATATAAGACAAAGCAATGAGATTTTGAAATTTGCAAGTTCCAACTCATTGACAGAATAGCAACAATAAGTTGGTCAACTATTTTATGTAATTGATAGCTCAATACAGCTGGAGATTTCATAGATTGAATACAAACAAATGGATAAAAGATTTCATCTTTCTCCTAACCTAACCTGGCATACAACAATAAACCCACCATGGATCTGCAAACTTTCTTTTAAAATTCAATATTAATTGCACATTAAACCAGGATAGTGATTTCAATTTTCTCTTTCTAAATCACAGCCTACACCACTCGTGCAACTCCTAATTTAAAAATAATTTAATTAGTAATTAACTCATTATTAATCATCACAAAGCACTCCCCACCACCCCTCAAAAGATTCCTGAAGATCTCAAAAAACCTTTTAAAAACAATGGAATTCCGCACCCTGTACACCTACATATATATTTCCTTCATTAATATGACAATGCATAATTATTCTGTGTGTATGTTTGTGGCAGCTAGCAGGCATGCACGTGCATGTCATCCTGAATTAGGAGAAGATTAGTTGACTTCATTAATTGATCAATTAATTATAATTAATTTTGAATGCGGCAGTGGCAGCAGAGGTAAACTGGAATATATGCTAATTATTCGCTAATCAGTAATCACAAGTTTAATTAGAAACAAAGCTAGCTTAAGCTGAGCTTAGCTTACAGCACATTAAGCTGCTGCTGTTGCCTGGCTGTGTTTTACAACCAAAGAAGCTTCTTTTGATTTCTTTTCAATTCAAGTTAGTCCATCAAGCTTTCAAATTCAAGAATCATGTAAGAACATTCATGACCCAATTATGGTCATCCATGGGCTAAAGCACTTCTACTGTGCTTTCCAAGAAAACATTGGGCCTGATATGAGAAAGTAGTCCAAACACCCCCACTGAAATCTGTCTTAAATCATCAGGAAAAAGATAGAAAACAAATACATATTTTGAGCAGCAGAAACATTACATCAGTCTACTAAAATTAAGCAGAATATGCCACAAAAGATACCCACCGTAATGGATGGGGATTGTTTATATTAGTCAAAAATGTTAAATTTCAATCCCTTTCCTTTCCCAATCTTCTCTTCCACATGAACAGTCAAACAACATCTTGATATTTTGTCAAATTTTGCATACTGACAAAAATATTTCCACAGCTGCCTTACAAGACCAGACCAGACCAAGCCACCTCCAAAAATTATATATAAAAAGAATATTTCTCTATTAATGAACAAATCATCAAGTTTCTTACTTCTAAAATTTCTTCATCACCACCTCCTGCAACAAAAATAAATTTGTGTTCTTACCCTTTACTCAGAAAAGCAAAAAAAAATTCATCAACACTTGCAAAAGTATCAGAAAGATTAGTTTTTTTTTTAAAAAAAAAATTTAGTGGTTGTTAATTGATCTACTGACATGGAACCACCAGAAAATTGTGTTCTTGAAAGGAGCTTTGAATCAGCTGAGAAGATAATATTGAGGTGGGATTCAACAGCATCAGAAGAAGCAAGAGAGAAGATGATCTTTGAAGGTGATCGATGTGAAGTTGATCAATATTTGCAAGCTGTGGATGAAATCCAACGTTCAGTGTCATCCACAAATATTTCTGATGATAGCCAGACAAAAGTCAACTCTGCTATCCAGATCGCCATGGCTAGACTTGAAGATGAGTTCAGAAATATTTTGCTTGTACACATTCATGCACTTGATGTTGACTTACTTACAGCTGATCCCGGTTCAGCTTCTTGCTCCAGAACTGAAAGTGATGAACACTTTCTTGAAGATGATCACCAGGACCATCAACTTGGAGAAGATCATGATGAAACAACAAATACTGCAACAAGTAATGATTTTTTGAAGCACAGTGAATCTAGCGCAAGTGTTGCTTCTAGTTACAGGTCAACGAGTAGTATTCGAGAGATCGATCTGATACCTGAAGAAACAATTGAGGATCTCAAGTCTATAGCTCAACGGATGATTGCATCTGAGTATTTGCGAGAGTGTATTCAAGTGTACGGAAGTGTGAGGAAATCTGCTGTTGATGCAAGTTTTAAAAGACTTGGGGTTGAAAAGTTGAGTATCGGAGATATTCAAAGACTTAAGTGGGATGCACTTGAGACTAAGATTAGGAGATGGATTAGAGCGGCAAAAGTTTGTGTGAGGATCTTGTTTGCAAGTGAAAAAAGATTATGTGAGCAAATCTTTGATGGGGCTGGTACAGCTATTGATGATGCTTGTTTTATGGAAACGGTAAAAGGGCCAGCAATTCAGTTGTTTAATTTTGCTGAGGCAATTAGTATTAGCAGGAGATCGCCGGAGAAGTTGTTCAAGATATTGGATTTACATGATGCTTTGACGGAGTTGATGCCCGATATTGAGGTTGTTTTTGATTCGAAATCATCTGATTCGATTCGAGTACAAGCTGCTGAGATTCTATCAAGATTGGCAGAAGCTGCAAGGGGGATTCTATCAGAGTTTGAAAATGCTGTTTTGAAGGAGCCATCAAGAGTTCCAGTACCTGGAGGGACAATTCATCCATTGACTAGGTATGTGATGAATTATATCAGTTTAATTTCTGATTATAAGCAGGCATTGATTGAGCTTATAATCTCAAAACCATCAACTGGGCCTAGATATTCGGGTGATCCAACGACTCCGGATATGGATTTTGCTGAATTAGAAGGGAAAACCCCATTATCATTTCATTTGATATGGATAATTTTGATTTTGCAATTCAATTTGGAGGGAAAGTCCGAGCATTACAAAGATGCATCTTTAGCCCATTTGTTTATGATGAACAATGTTCACTATATTGTTCAAAAAGTGAAGAGTTCACCTGAATTGAGGGAAATGATTGAAGATGATTATTTGAGGAAACTGACTGGGAAATTTAGACAGGCAGCGACAAATTACCAGAGAGCAACTTGGGTGAGAGTGTTGCATTGCTTAAGAGATGAGGGGCTGCATGTAAGTGGGGGGTTTTCTTCTGGGGTATCAAAAAGTGCTTTGAGGGAAAGATTTAAGTCCTTCAATGCAATGTTTGAAGAAGTTCATAGGACTCAAGCGACATGGTTGATACCGGATTCTCAGCTTAGGGAAGAGCTTAGGATATCGATGTCAGAGAAGTTGATTCCAGCTTATAGGTCATTTCTTGGGAGATTCAGGAGCCATATAGAGAGTGGGAAACATCCAGAGAATTACATCAAGTACTCGGTTGATGATTTAGAGACCGCTGTCTTGGATTTCTTTGAGGGGTACTCTGTATCCCAGCACTTGAGAAGGAGATCTCAGTAATGGAATGAAGTTAGTTTTGCCAAGTTAGAGACTAGGAAAAAACATTCTTTAAATTTTTTTCTGGAGTATTTGGGTGATGTAGTGCTGGTAAATCTGGGCTACCATGTGTTCGCCAATTCTTTAAGCAAAGTTGGGCATTTTTTTTCACTGATTAGAGAAGGATCAAATTCTTTGGGAAGAAGAAAAAAGTGTAGTTCTCCGGAATAGCCAGGTTCCTCTGCCTGAATGCTTCTGTATTGTAAGCATTATGATTGTTTTTGTTATAAATTTTAGATTTTGTTCCATTTTTTCATGTGGTTATTGTTGAATTTGAAAGTGTGTACTCTGTATTCTACAACTATCTATGATATCAGGAAGAATTTTTTTTTTTCCTTTTCAAATAGCCCCAGATTTCTTTAGACCAGTTTATATTTATGTCCTTGATCAAATGTGTATGAAATAAGTTTTAATAATCTCAGTAAGGCAGGTATTCTTGCAATTTATGAACAAAGCTTAAGCATTTATATAGAAATGTTTTAGTGGAACATCGTTCATCTCATGAAGCACATTTGCACACCTAACACAACCATGCTGCATCTCATGAATGATGTTGAAGTGATGAATTATTAAAACAGAACTGCGTGGCAGTGTTGTTCATCACAATCTGAGCAACGTCAATCATTAAATGACTCTTACTATACAATTTCTTTCTTGTTAAAGATAAAAGTTTCTTCATTAAGGTTTGATATCTGTGAATGTACAATAAATATGTAAGAAAATATGCTAAAATACAAAACATTAATAATTGTATATGGATCTGCAAAACTTATACAAAAAATGCCAACTGAATGTGAAATTCCTAAAAATACCCATCATTTAAATACGGATAACACTGACAAGACAAGACAAGAAGCCTCATTTTGCGCAACACAACCGCCCTTTGCACCGGATACTTGCAGGAATCAGGCCGCAACAGGGACACAAGCAGCCTGTGAAGATTGAAAGCTAGGTAAGTTCTGTGTTTTCAAGTCATTGGACACCATTAAATCTATGAATAATATCAACTGATTGCTTGGTTGATTGGAGTCTTGTGGTTGTTATTGCTGATCATGAATGAACTTTCTCAGTTGTTTTAAAAAAAATCTTGATTGAATTTACAGTATTATATTATTTACATGCTTCTTAGTTGGTATAAGTTGAAATTTGTATTGATTTTTGATTTTTTTTCCTCTGTTTATCAGAAGATTAAACTAAAATTGAAACTGAGATTTAACGAATCTGATCATTTTGAGGGCAAGATCACTTTCTTGTCATCGTTCAAAGCAACCAAGAATGTTAGAGATCGTTTAACTGAGAACCAAGTCGACAGACACATGGTCAAGACTGTCAGTTAAATACAAACTTAGAATTGTGTTTTAATATTCTCACTTGGTCACTTTCTCACAGAACGCACCATCTCACCCAAGATCCCGCAAAGGTTGTGTTTTTTCAATTGAAGAGATGTTTGATGGCTTGGAGAATCACTTGGATGCACAATTTTGCAGATTGGAAACTTACATGAGCGAGGTTAGGGATCAGCTAGACAATCTGTTACAGCTCATGGCAAAAGAAAATTTAATACCACCTCCTGCATATGATGTATAGGTCTAGTTACATAATAGAATGCTTTTGAATTTTTATATCTGTTTTATAATAAGGTTGCATTCACTTAATCTTCATTTTTTCCTTGCAGTGCAGCCGGGTATCCAAAATGAAGACATTCAGCACAAGTTCACCCCTACTGATGATCGTAAAGAGGGGAAAGCAGCTGACATTAAGGGCCTGGGAGATGATGATGATGTTATTATCATTCCATCTATTGGTTCAGAACTAAAGATTGGCAGTTCTTCCCCTTTGAAATTTTATATGCGGAAGAAAAGGAAAATAATTGATTCCAATTCTCTGCAATCACCAAGACACTGAAATGTTCAAAAAACTGCAACATGTGTTCTTTATGATAATGCATTGTAAGCGCTATGATTGTTTTGTTACTGCATTTTAGACTTTTATTTTCCCCATTTGTTCATGTGAGGAAGATTTTTATTTTTTAGTTTTTTCTCTTTTAAATATCCAGGAGTTTTTAGACTAGAGCATGTTTATGGCATTGATCAAATATATGTCAGTATGTGGAAAATGGATCTGCAATTAGCTTTTACAATCTCTGTAAGCTAAAGTTTTGCAGCTTCTTGGACAATATGGTTTTTGATTGGAAGGAGCTAAGCATTCTAGGCCAGTTCCTGATTTATGAACGAATGGTTAATGTGGAAAAAATCTGTTTGTATGGTAAGCAAGTATGGATGCTCACTGACTAATATCAACAACTTAACAAGAGAATCTATTGAAGATGAACCCCATATGTGAAGGGTATGCAGTTGGGAAGTGCTGTGAAATTAGCTAAAACTAGTATTCTTCGAGCAATGTACTTTAATGTAGTTTTTTTTAACGAATATTTAGGTGTATTCTTGATTACTACAAGTATGTTTGTGGTTGATAAAACAACTTTCTCCCACTCTCTACAATTACTTAAAGAGTAGATCCCAAGTATCTAAAATCATCACTTAGATGGAATCATTGATTTCACTTTCTGTTTGTGGTCTCAAGAGAAGTTTGCGGGCTTAAACTTTTCATCTTTTAATCTATTTATTGAATTTCCTCTTCCAGCCTGTCCAACCGCATTCTATCCTGAATAAACCAAGCATTCACTTACCTAAAACCAGGCTCAAAGAACTGAAAATTGGCTGAATGCAAACTGGGAAATAGCATGTTTGTCCAATCTTGGTTGGACTTGCAACACTCAAAGTCAAAGCCAACCAAATCACTTGAGAGGAAATCCCAATTGTGGGATAATCCATAGAAGTCTAAGTCACCAACAGTGTATAGTCAGTTACTGAAACCATGTCATTAATAGCTGGAGAGATTCCTCAAATTTCACGTTAAATATATATAACAATGAACTTAATAAGTTATACAAATAAAGCAGTCAGTTGTATTGTAAACTGATCCATGTACGAATTAACCAGCTGACATTTTATTCAAAGAGATTTCCTAATGATCACCATTCAAAGAATCCATCAGAAATTAAAGTGTAAGAATAATTTTGTAGATAATAGAGATTAAACAATGGCAGTGGCGGTGGCGGTTAACAATATGTATTTGTATCAAACAAGAGAGAACAATTCTATGTAGTATCCTTCATAGAAAGTAACAACTATAGGCAAAAATTAAACAAACTACAAACAAAATGAATCTATAAGGGGAAGAAGAAAGGAAAGAAAGTTTCACTCCTGTCATAATTCATGCATCCTGAACTGAACTTTAGCTTCTTGTCATGATCTCCAGTTTTGTGAATCAAATGATTTCAAAATCATGGCTGAAATTTTACTCTACTCTGTCTTGTCTTCTTCCAAATCACCGTTTGATGTTCCATTGTTGTTTTGCACTGGTTTAGATTCCGGTGCAGTTCTTACATCCTTTGAGGACATTAGGGAGGGTTTTATGAGCGTCAATGAAGTTTCGTCCTTGTCAAATTCTTCGTTTGTGTCTCCAGAGTACGCGTACCTGTAAAAGCATAGAAGAATTGAACATTGATGATTAAGAGCTGAAGAAAGGAAAATATAAAATAGAGAAAGAAGAATTTGAGGAATGAGTCAGGTTTCGTACCGTGTTGAGTTCTGAGAAGGCGCCCATAGAGCACAGATTACACATAAGAGAGAGAACGATAGAACTTGCCAAAAAGCAGGGATGATCCAAGCATTCTGCCAAAGCTCATTGTAAACGTCATTTGACTTGAAATAGAACTGCAATCAGAAGTTAAAAATTTGTATGAAGTAACAACTTGAATTTAATTACAGAGCAGAGTAAGAAAGGATAGATCTAATTAAGTTTATAACATTATTTTACAGCTTTCTTGCTGGAACTTCAAAATCTAACAATTATATAAAATGTCTACTGTTAAAGAAGAGAACCCATATCAGAGATAAATTAGTCTTGACATTTGCAGTAACACGATCATGATCAGTACTTGATTCAGACTACCTCGTAGCATGTCCAACCAACAGACACGAGAATAGCTACAGCCAAAGCATTTGTGAACTTTTGGTAGATATCCAGCTTAGTCATCATCCTTCTAGCCTGTCACATCACATCAGCTGTTAAGCAAAAACACCTAATTCATCCTTAACAACGATAACACTAACTAGATACCTGAAGTTTGTTTAAAGTTGACAAGAGGGAGGTAAATATCCAAAGTATGAAGAAAGCATCCAATATTGCCACAGGAAGAACCAGAAACAGTCTTGCCTTTCCCGATAGATCACTGACCGCACCAACATTTTCAACCAATTCAAGCACTTCAGATGCCAAAAAGAAGGTACCGCCAAGCATGACCACCTTTGATGTAAAACCGCCTAAGGTAGGTCTCACAACACCATATCCCATGGAAACCATCAGAATGATAATACGTGCAATTGTACGTTTAACAGCACCGAAGGTGACTGCCCATGCTGTGATTCCCATCGGCCTGACTCCAGTCTCATTGAATTCAGCATACTCGAAATACCAAAGAGCCATCTCAAACATGCCAAGTGTTATAACCAACGTTATGCAGTTCTGCAAGGGAAGAACTTCCCTCCAAAATCTTGCATACTGTGAGAACCAGAATATTCCGAGTATCACGAAAGCAAGAGACATGAATCCATAGAAATTCATTAGCGGTGCCATCCTACCAGGCAAATAGCCAGTAGGATTTTTCCATATAGTTTTCCCCTCTACAACCAAATCCTTAATATCTAAATCACAGTGAATGAAGTACAAGTTATACATCCCTGTTTTAGTAATTGGTATCGACTTCGATGGCAACGTTGCCTCCAGCTCATCTACATTGAATAAGACACTAAACACTTGCGGCCAGCTAGGATCATTCGAGGAAGGCCGGTAAATGACTTCGTGTCGAGAGCACACACCCAACTTTGAAAGATCCGATGAGCAACAGATTGCTCTTTGACCACCATAGGCTGAACCCCCAATTGCCTCTCTATCTTCCACCTCAAAAACAAGGACTTGAACCAACCCTGTGCTAAAGTTCGCATTTTCCTTGGATCTTCGAAATGTAATCTTTTCAAAACTGATTTTAGACGACCACATAAGATAGTCAATAATAGCAACTGACCAAATCACAATCAATGTTTACCACCGAATAAAAGAACAAAAAGATTACAAAAAAAAAAAAAATTATATGCAACACTCCCTACCCTAACAATAAAACAAGACAACAAAGAAAGGCGCATTTGCATATTATCCAATGTAGTACTTCGAAGTCTTTAAGTCAAAATTGAGCATCTTATAGCCTTATTTCCCTATGCACTATTGACTTCCACAGATACTTGCATCAAAATAGATTACAAGCATCAAATTGAAAAAAAAATCAATGAATTTCACTTATTTAATCTCTTTGCAGTCAACAAGTTCCTCCTTTATTTCAAATTTTCAGCATTAAATCGCCACCTGAGACAGTTCCGCGTTCTTATTAGACCCAAAAGTGCCACCACAAACCCACCAAAAACCACCCATAAAAACACAAAATTCAACAACAAAAGCCAAATTTCTTCTATCAAAACCTCAAAAATTCTCAAATATCAAGATCCATATGAAAACAACTGGGAAATTTACCGAATATAAGAGTCTCCATTGTTAGCAGAAACATCAGCAGTTTCATTGAGACTAGCATCAGAAATAGAAGAGTAAATCCCTTCACTGCCTCCATGCACCACAAAAGCATTCCCTTTGTTGACAAATCTCTCTCCTTTATACTCGTGCACTGAAGCGTCACTAATACCCACCAGCAAAAACAAACTCAAAACCAAAGACAACAACACAAACACTGAGGTATTCATCTCGACAAACATTGTTGTCACAAACACAAAGTCAAAGAGATACAGAAAGATTCAGTTTCTTGTGTGTGTGTGTGTGTGTGTTGCTGGATCTGCTGATCTGAACAGTGAAAAGAGAGAAGAGTTGAGATCTTGTTTCGAGTAAAGGAAGTAAAACTAAAAGAGAGTAGAGGTTCAGCAAGACTTTAATTGAGTTTAATAATGTACGAACGACCACGAGAGATGCGTTTGTTTGTAGTGGGCATTACGAAGAAAACAGCAGCAACAGCTGTTGTCGCATGTAAAATGATTAGTTGAAAATAAAGAGTCAATGCCTTAACCTGCAGGGCCGGTTTGTTGTTAGCCCACAAGGTTCACATAAAAATAGTGGTCCGATTTGATTTTTATTTAGTGTAAAAAAAAAATTAATGTAACTTGAACATGTTGCAGCCAAGTCCATAAATCAAATATCTTATCAATATCATGGTAGTATAAACAGAAATAATATTGCAAATCTAATGTTTTAAGGAACATTTAGCATGGGAGCGTTTGATTTCCTGTTTTATCTTTACATATCAGCTTTATTAGTATCCAAAAAACCATTTGGAAGTTTTTGATTCTTTATACGAACTCAATTTGTTGATTCTACTTATATGCAAAGAAATTTGGAAAGAAAAGGCTTAACCATGTTGTGTAAATAAATTTTCAGAAAGCCTTGTAAAAACAGATACAATGACGAAAACTATTTGAGATTCATAGACAGACCATTGTATTCAGCTGATAAAATCTCTGCTGAAAATGATGTAAAACATTTAGAGTTGGAATCCCGCTTACACCCACTCACACTATGATTAGGAAAGGAAGGGTTTGTACTTCATCATCATTCATTATTTCTCACTTGTAGCCTCTCAAAATTCAAAAAGGAGGCAAAAGAGGGGAAAGAAGCAACTTAGTTTTTTTTTTTTTTTTTGAGTTAGCTTTTGGAAGGAGAGAAACCATTATAAAATAAAATAGGAACATAATTTGAGAAAGTCAACCAATGGATAAGTACTAAGAGCAAATGGCAATTCATAGAACAAGAATTTCTTAACAAATGTTACAGAGCTTTCATAGAGAAGATTGAATGCTTATTGATTCTCCTGCACCACCACCCGCCTAATAGTTGCAGAACATTGGGTGCAGGAAACATGCTAGTCCAAATCCAGGAACTCCATTCTTTTCCTCATTGAACCTTTAAGATCCGTTGCCTCCCTCTCCACTTTCTGTGCCTGAAACGGTAAAAACGCCGGAAATTAATAGAAGCATACATCGAGACAATATGGTTCAAGAGTCCAAGTATTATATAAGCAAAGCAGCTTATAACCAAGTATACTATATCATCAACTCTTTATTCTGTAGTTCTGTGTGCTAACACTTAAAAATTGAAGAACGATCAAGATGTATACAACTATATTCAGCGTACTACGCTTAATCAAATGCATAGAACTATATCCCGTTGTATAATTTTGTGGGGATAGTGAGCTACCGTGTCACACACCCATGTCCATGCTGAATTGCAAACACAAATCACTGTGTCTACAAATCATGGAATGCAATCTAATCTAACTACCACTTAAAAATGCTATACATGTGGAAATTATGTGAAGCCAGAAAACTTGATGTGTCACTAAGTGAGCCATGATCATGTAATAAAACAAAAATATTACATACCCTTCTAATTTCTGCAGTTGAAACACGAGTCATATGTGAAGGAAGTTCATCCCTCTCCAAATCCTAAAGTATCAAATGCAAATCTTAAGAGGATTACACAGGAGTGTGAATTAAAGAAAATATTAATATAAATCAACAAACACAAAGCCATACCAGTTCACCAATTAAAACAACATTCTCCCCACGAATTACATATAAACCTAAAGGGATATCACAATAAAGGTCACCAACAATAACTCTCTCACATGCACCCTCAAGAACAGCATTAGCTGCACCAAATAGACATAAGATTTTCAGCCATGGGACAATATTAGTATGTGAAATCTAAAAAATGGGATGAGTTAGGTAATGAAAAAAGAAGACTGTACCAAATTGATCAAAGGAACAGAGTGTCCCCATGAGCTTTCGGCCATCACGAAGCAGTACAAGAAGTTTCTCTGTGGCATAAAATGAGTTAGAAAAAATAGAAAAGTGCTCCAACCCACAGTTATGGAGCACAACTATATGCATAAGCTACAAAAATAGCAATCAACAAAAAAACTTAACACAGCTCTCACATCTTTTTTCATCCCAAACCAAAAGAGAGGCCAACTAATACATTAGTTCCAGAGCATGATCACTAAACAGGTTGCACTGTGAACAATTATCAGCAACAATATGTAGTACAATCACATATTACACCATAAAATTAGAAGATACCCAGATAACTCTTAAGTACACAACAGTGAAACTGTGAACAACTACAGTACTGTCCTTTTCCCTCCAAACTCATCCATGAAATGAAAAAATTCAACATCAAATTATGAGATGTTCAGAAGGAATTACAAAGATGAAACACACAAATTTCACACACGTAAGGAATGCATACCTATATACAAACATATGTCTAGATAAATGCGATAAGAGGTATAAGCTTAGAACCGTGAACCCAACTTTGCAACAAAAACAACAAAATTGAAACAAATTTACAAGACACTGAAGCATAAAAATCAAAGTTTTCGTAATCCAATGCATTATATTCATACATAATCAATCTTAAGCCCTAAAAGATTGAGACTTTTTAGCAATTCAAATTTGTTTTGCACAATTATGAGAGAAAAATAAAAGCTTACTGTCTAAATAGCTGGCAAGAGAAGTAGAGAGGTAAACATCATCTGGGCCTCCCCACGACATTGTTTTCTTTTATGAGCTAAAAATTTATTTTTGGTATCTCAAAAACAACCAAAATTCTCCCAAACCACCAATCCACAAATTGCATTGGCCGGTCGAAAACTCTGTTTCTTTCACCACCTCGCTCGATCTCTTCTATATTCAACCAAAAAACAATTTCCCAACCAAAAAATAAACCTGCAATTCATCCAGGAAATTCCAAAAACTCATAACCCCAAGTACCCGAAATTTTTTTTTTTTTTTAAAAAAAGAAAACTTTATCAAGAAATCTTCAAATTTGCAGCAATTGATCGAACCCGAGACAATAAACTCCAACTTAAGACGAACCCAGATCCTAAATACTCAAAAGAAGCCTACTTGATAAAGAAATTTTCCAAATTGAAGGAACCCAAAAACCCTAGAATCAGATTTGTTTTAAATTTTTTTAATCTCTTCTGGATTGAATGAGCTAAATGGGAGTTAACATGAAACTTAGATCCAATTAGACCGAAAGATAGACGAAAAGAGAGAAAATTGTGAGCGTAACTGAGAGAAAGTGAGGGAAACAGTGAGAAATTTTTCAAGGAGTAAAGTGGGAATTTGATGTAATCCTCTTTCTTTCATGTAGTATTTTGGGTTTATTAGTGCTTGGAGTTTTGAATGGAAGAGAAAACATGGTTCATTGATTGATGTTAATTAGGTCATTGGATTATGATGTAATCATAACAATTAATTATGAGCATTAATTAATTAATTAATCAATTATTATACACATTAAATTATTATTTTTAAAAAATTAATTTTCAATTTAATTACTCAATAAATCATATTAATCAACTTTATTTTAATTATAAATAAATAAATAAATTTCATATATTTATCTAATAAAATCATATTTTAATTAAACT
>JAXCLQ010000008.1:640076-651336 GCA_035584115.1 Cedrela odorata
GTGTAGTACTTTTCATGAGTTTGGTTTACACAATAGATTGACATTCGTTCTTCGAGGAACTTCCTGGCTTCACAAACTGTGTCTCGAAACCTGATAAGCCCTATTCCAACTGGCAACAAGAAAGGATACATAACCAGCATATACAGCATGTATTGTGACAAAAGCTTGCTCATTTCACGATTTGATTCGATTTCACCTGATTTGTTGTTCTTCTGAGTGCTCCTTTTAGATTTTGGTTTTGTTTCACCTGCATTGTTGTCCTGAGTGCTCATTTCAGGATTTGATTTGATGTCAATTGTAATATTGTCGTCCTGTGTCTCAGAATTATAGCAAAGTTCCGTTGCAATGTGCCAGATAAGGATGCTTTGATCAAACTCAACATCCTTAACACTCCATTCGAGAAACTGAAGCTTGTTCATCTCAAGAGTATGGCTTCCCCTCGTGTATATGTCTCCAAGTTGTATGTAGCTTCCTTGTTTCTCCTTGTTAGCCTTGAACTGATGCTTACTCTTGACATGAGCGAAAATTAGCTGTTTCAAATGTTCTTCGGGCATCTGTACGTAGCTTTTATAACGATAATTCTCCCCTATTTTATCCAAGCAAAAGAAACTTATAATTCTCCAACCAGGTTCTTCTTCAAGCCAAAAGCTTGTAAAACTGTATTGTCCCATGGAATTTGACCACCTTTGTTCCTTGATCAATGGTTCCAGCCATTGGATCGGTTTTAAGATGATCGTTTTACCATGCTTGATCAACCAATATCTGGACTGGTCTGAGAAAAGCAGAACAAGAGCCGCATATATCTCTAAAAGAACGGCGACAATCAACAACACGAAGGATATGTAAATGTCTACTGGGGAATATTTCTGTTTGCCGAGAAATGAAAAAAACCCCAACACGAAGCAGGTGAGAAGAATAGTGATAACACGTCGAATGAGACCCTGTGGAGTATGAGTAACAGTTGCCTTTGTGTATAGTAGATCGTACATGAACCCTAGTTCGATAGCTATCACATCAAAAACATTAGCAGCAGACATATATGTGAATAAAGATCTACTGATTTCGTGCTCTTGGGGGCTGAGGATGAGATCTGCAAACAGACACTTGAATTTGCGGAATAATTCATAGGCTTGGAATATGCGTCTATCATCTTCACTAGAAGTGATTTTATCTCCTGATGAAGATATATTTGTTTTATCGGCCGGAGCATCTGTCATTTCTATAGTCTCCAGGAAATACCCTTCAGCGTGTTTCAAACAGTACTCATCCATGAATTTGTGATATTTAGGACCAGCATCAGCAGGAGTGAGCATAGAGTCTCTGAGTCGATCACTGCTTACCGACCAAAGAGTCCATGTTCTCTCCACATATTTGATGCATCCTACAAAAATCATTGGTATTGCAAGGGCTGAAAGACGAGATCCGCTCCATGCTGTAAAAAAGATTAACAATGTTGCGAGCGTTTGGACAAGAAGTTGAAAAACATGCCGCAAGTACAATTCATTGTCTTCTAAAGCGTAAGCTGTGATAGTATCAGGACCACCCAAATGCAAAAGTAGAAACGGTGCCCAAAATGCTGTAATTTCAAAGTTGGAATCGACAAGACCACCGCGTTCATAGATTTCTCCAAGGTCATTTAAGAGTATTCCAAGGGCCATGGTTGCTACAGAATCCGCAAGCAAGTAGGCAGACCAGACTACACATTTGATCCAAGATTTGGGATTACACTTCCTACGATTGCCAAAAATGATTAGAAGTATTTGACACAAGAGGCTGAGAAGAATCATTGCTCTCAGCTCCCATTGCTTCCACAGTTTTCTTAACATTGGAGGAAATACCTCCATTATCGTCCTCTTCTTCATCAAGATCAAGGTGCTAACAACTGACAATAATGGACAAGAAAATAAAAATACTTAAAAAGATTTGTGCAATACATAAATTAAACTACAAATATCCAACTACATATACAGATAAGTCATACATTCACATTTGTAAAATGCAAATTTTGAGCAAATCAACAATGTTTTGGTGAAATTCAACACTAATTTGGAGCAAATCAATTCAAGTCAGTAACGGATTATGCTAAATCGATTTGATAAAAACTGCAAATCAACCATATATGCCTGCCTGATTATAATTGTATTGAGAATAAACTAAAAGATTATGAGTGGCCTGTCTAATGAATATTTGTCAAAACAACAAAACAAACAAACAAACAAACAAAGCAACAAAACAAGCAGTAAAACACAGATTCGTACCTGTGACGATCATCGCGCGGACCTATATTTTGTAATTCGTGCTTTCTGTTAGAAAAAATAAACTGTTTCTAAACCACAGTTTCGGTCTGAGTGTGGAAGGGAGAAAGACGCAGATAAATTAAAAAGCTATCCAGGGTGTTTACTTCATAGAACTGGTGAACACTAGTTTTTCGAATATTCTATGACCAGTCACGTGATCTAAAGTTTTTGTTTGACAGCAATGACAATTTGTTGTTTTTCTTAAATAAGTCTTACAGTAAAGATAATATAACTCCAATTTTTTCAACGTGTTAAAAGTTTAAAATTTTATTTTCGTATTTTATATGTTATATATTTTAAATTTTACATTAATTATTTCGAGTTTTTTTAATATATTAATGATTTAAAAATTTACGTTAATTATTTTAAAATTTTTAATATATTAATGATTTAAAATTTTACATTTTATATTTTAAATTTTACGTTAAAAAATGTAACAAAGTCTATAGCAATTTAAAACAGACTAATTTTGTTTCTTTTAATAAGGAAATTAATATATTATTATTTTCTTTCTTTCTAGCCTAGTGGGATTATGAAAATCTAGTATTTTATTATTGAATAAAATAATTATTTTGAGTCAATTTATTTATTTATTTATTTTTTTGTATTTTTATGTTTTAAATGAAAAATTAATCAAATTAATTATCGAAATACAATTGTTACCTCTAAATTGTTAAACAATTAACAAAATTAAAATAAAAAGAAGTTGCCACTCTCACATCAATAATACACAATTGTACACATAATTTTCGGAAAGGAAATATGTTACTAACACCAATAACAAAACAATCATCTTCCTAGTCAATATATAAACCTTCCATCACTCGTGTCTTCTGCAATCATCGCCCTAGTCAATATATGTTTCCATACGCCGTGTTTGTGGTGCACAGGATGGATTGCATATATTTAATCCTAAAACAGAAATGATTAGAAAATCAGTAAATTGAACGACCACTCAATTCAGATTGCAGAAAAAATGAAGGCTAAAAACTGGAAAAAGAAAACATAAGGAAAATGTGCAACAATGGCAGGTATCATAAAACTTACCCATGAAGGATTAAACTTAAACTCTTCTTCTTTAACAATCTCACCCATGCTTCTTTTAACTTCATCTACGAAATCTTTTTTCAAATTGGTTAAGGTCAATTTCTTCAATTTATTCTTATTCACATTCTGCAGTCCTTCAAGCTTCTGTATGTTTTTGCAAGATCTGATCTCTAATTTTCGTAGAGCATGCATGGACCCTTGTTTGAAAGTACACTTGTTTAGGTCATTTAGCATCCACAATTTCAAGACACTGAGTTTAGGAAATCCACCTGGGTGACAAGTAATCTCTTTCCCTGTGTATGAATAGGCAAAAAGCCTAAGGATAAGCAGATCCTGCAGCTCACCTAGCACTTGCATTGGATCTTCTGATAGTTTAGACACTGATAAAGTGAGGACTTTGAGATTTGGTGGAAGGTCACGTAGGTTAAAGGTTGTTGGTAACTCTCCTACCAAATACAAATCTTTCAGGTTCTCGAGCTTTTTCATAGATCCCAGATCAAGTTTTGAAGGTTCAGTACGTTCACTTATTGCTCTCAACTTCAAAGATTCAAGACTGATTAGCCGAGTACAAATCCACTCAGTTATCTTCGGAAGTGGTTCTGTATGGCACGTCAGTCCTAATTTCCTCAGACCAGTCAACCCCGTCAACCAGTTGATTGGAGGGTCATTATTTCCGATCAATAAACCTGATAATGTCTGAAGGTTGGGTAAAGAACCTTCAGAGAATGATCTATGAATTGACATTTTTAAATGAATCCAATCCAAATAGAGATGACGAAGCTTCTTTGCCTTCCAGATGAAAATAGGCAATGTGGCTATGTTAGTGTACTTCACATCTAAAGTCTCTAGATGGAGAAGATCACCTACTGATTCCGGGATTAATTCTACAAAAGTTCGCCGCAGACCTACGTACCTTAAAAGCGTGAGTTTTCCTATCTTTTCAGGTAGCATTGGTTTGTACACACCTTCTAGATCAAGCACCGAGAGCAATCCATAGCCTCCTTTAATGATTGCTGTTTCCAGAAAATTGCCTACTTCATCTGTTGGTTTATCTCCCATTCGGATGTTGAAAGATATATAAGAACGGATATTTCGAACGTTCTCTTCTGAAGGAGTGTTGTTCTGGATGTCTGAATGTTCTGCAAGTCTGCGGATGTTGTTCTTTTGAGAATCTGAAATACCATGGATGTAAAAAAAATTCATTTTCTCAGCATCTGGAAACAATCCGTCGTACAGAGTACTTGGCACAGAGCATGTTTTAGGCCTTCCATCTGACCTCCGTTGTTTAACGTCAATCATCTTCCTTTTATCAAGTTCTTCTAGATATTCTCCCATCAGATCTTCAGGAGCCTTTGCATTTCCTGCGGATGGCGTCACCAATCCCTCGGCAACCCACAACAGAGACAGCCTCCTCACGGAGATGTCAGATGATTTGGGGAAGAGACATAAGTAAAGGAGACATGCCCTTAAAGGAGAGGACAGATCCGAGAAAGCTGATTGATTGGTTTGCTCAATTACTCTTGACCATACAACAAGGCTAAATTCTTTAGTAGACAACAAACCTCCCAACATTCGTATCGTATAAGGTAGACCTTGACATTTTTCCAAGATCTTTATCTTGAGATTCATTAACTCTGAATTACTTACGTCTTTTCTCACCACCCTTGAGAATAACTCCCAACTCTCATCTTCGCTCAGTGGACGTAGCTTGACAACAGAGGGTCTAAATTCATGTACCACTTTGTAATCGCGGACAGTCAGGATCACTCTGCTTCCACTTAACGAGTTTGGCAAGGCCAATCTGAGTTTGTCCCAAACATTTGATTGATGGACATCATCCAAGACTATTAAGTACCTTTTCCGGAGAAGAATCTGACGAAGCTGTGGACGCAATACCTCGACGGGAAGTTCGCCTTCGTCCTTAACATCTGCAACCTGCTCCAATATATGAAGCAAGACATCCCTCTCTCGAAAAAATTGAGAAACAGAAACCCAAGCACAGCAGTCAAAACTGCTTATTACATGTGAATGGTAAACATTTCTAACTAGAGTTGTCTTGCCAGATCCACCCTCACCCACCACTGCGATGAGAAAATACAAGTCGTGAACATTAGCAATTAAATGACACAACTTCTGTCTTTCATTGTCTAGACCAACTATATCTGTTTCCTCATCCAAATAGTCAGAAGCAGCTCCAACTTCTGGTCCTGGTTCGATGGTCTCAATACCATCAGTAGCATATTCTATTAACTCTTTCCCTTTATCCTCCAGTTTTCTCAATTTAGCTGAAAAGTTCGAATCAGAAGCATCCTCGCCAAAGCTTTTGTTGTCCAATCGTAAGACTTGCTTGTCTTTCAGGCTCTCTAAGTTGCTTGACAATTCTTGTGGAGGAACTGAATTGTTTCCTTCAGCTGTTCCATCAATAATTTGTTCGTTTTCCGATGACTGAACTGGTATTTCCTTCAAATTACTCATCGAAGCTGTTGGCAGAATTAATTTATTACACAGCACTTCTAGCTGATCCTCAACTTTCTGCATATTATTGCTGAAACGAGATCGACTGCTCTCTGACTTAAACTGGATGCAAGAGAAAGCCTTAATAACGGCCTTCTGTTGCTGCAATGATGTTTTAACGAGGAAGGAGTCTATGGTGTCCTCCGCAAAGTAAACAGTTTGCAGAAGCTCAATCTTCCAGCCATCATCTATCAAAGGACTTTCTTGATCATCCTTTGGACCATCCACGAATTTCTGTAACTCTTTTAGCTTCTTGATGAAGCGATTGACGCGAGTACCAAATCTTGGTTCTATAATTTGCTTGCTTGTAAGCAGATTTTGTAGTTTCTCTATCACAAGGGAAATCGTTAATTCAGCAGCCATGGACTATCGACCTCTCCTGGTTTCTTATCTGCTAAAACAGCAAATTTTGGTGAAGAAAGTAACTCAAATAAGCTGGTTTTTGATATTTTATTACGGTAATTTGCAGTCAAGTCCTCGTTATTTAACAAAAATTAGAAATTCATTAAACCTTTATCTAGTTCATCAACTAAATTCTCTATAGTTTTGAACATTTCATAAAAGCCCTTAAACCTTATGTTATTGACATTTAACACGGTAACTTACTTTGCTACCTAATCTGCAAGTTGCGGATCATTACAAATAATTAAATTGGGCATGGAGCAGATTTCAAATTTTGAATAGATTAGCCGAAAGCAATGTTACACTATTCTATATACATCATTTGGAAAGTGATAGGCAATCAACTACATACAGTGATGATAAACATTCAAATGAAAAAACAAAACTGGAGAGGATAAGGGAGAGAGAGATAGACCCTAAATAGGAAAACGGCAGGCGAGAGAAAAAGCTGTGTTTGATAAGAAAATAATGAAGCCCACAATGATCATAGCATTGAAAGGCCATTCATCTACCAGCAAGAGCCTAATAGCTCGCAAATTAGCTGATTTTCTCAAATACCCTCTTATCAGTGAAGATGATATCTTAGCCCTTCAAAATTCCCTTCCAACTTCCTCTGAAAATGCCATAATTTCTACGGAACACCTAAACAACTTATCTTTTGAACTTGCCTGTCAAATAGCTTCAACTCAGCTCCAACTCAGGATCAGTGTCATCGTTAACACGCCACTCTTTAATCGATCTAATCTGGATCGGTTGGTGCAGCTTGCAAGTTCTACAGGAGCTTCTCTAATCATCATCGAATGTAAGACAGAAGATTATGACGAGAAAGACGATATTGGATATGTACCAAAGTTCACAGTTGACACCACAAGGCCATTTGTTGTGGAGGACTTTGTTTCTGATATACCGCAGCTTGCAGAATTCCATCCCAAGATGGATCAGGTGATCACGAGAGGTAACCTGTCAATAAGTTTGTCCTCAAAAACATTGCAGGAAAAGGTTGACGGCAGAGATATCAGGAGAAAACAAACTGCTTCAAAAAAAATTCACAGACACCTGCATGCGTTATATCTCACTGAACAACCAAGAAAAGGCAATGAATTACTCAGCTGCAAAAGTTGCCTGGAACCCGTTTCTGGTCCAACCTATCGATGTGTTGTATGCGATCAGTTCACCTTCCACCAATCATGCGCTGAATCGCCAGCTCTTCTTGGGCATGATATTCCTGATTATCTCAAGGCAATTTCACCTGCAGAATACAGCTTCCCAGAGACGCGCAGATGCATACATTGTGAAGATTTTTCCTACGATTGTCATGATTGCCTCTTAGAAACCAACCTCAAATGTGGATTTTTACCGACCATTTTGAATCTTGAAGAACACCAACATCCACTCAATTTGGTAGTCATGCCGCTTACATATAATTATGAATATGACTGTTCAGTATGTTTAAATTATGGGAGGTCTGTTAGCTACAAATGCTATGACTGCTACTTCAACCTTCATGTCAATTGTGCTCTGTTACCGAGAACCGTTCGTAGCCGTTGTCACCACCATCCTCTCACCCTTATGCGCAATCCTTATCATGAACGTGTGTACTATTGCGATGATTGCAAGAATGAGGTCATATTCACAGAAGACTTGGCCTACTGCTGTCTAGAATGTCAATACATGGTTCACCGGACTTGTGTATTTTCATCTCCGTAAATGCTAATGGCATTGAACCATGTTGGGGAAACATTTTGCCAATTGTCCAGATTTTTTGTATTTCAGAACATTTTAGTAATTAACTGCAATATTAGCTAGCTTGGTATGAACACCATTTTACAGTAGGGTCGATAGATTTTCAAGATAATTAAGGTACCCTTTGTTTATTTCTTTATTTATTATCTAAAATATGAAATGACATGTTTTTTTTTTCTTAATGTTTGCAATATAAGTGTTTATTTATTTATTTGTTTGTTTTCTTAATATTTTACAGTAGGCTATTATTCTAGGATATATTCAGCAGTGTTAGGGCTCTTTTCAGATCTATTTGTTATATGGTTATTTAGGCATAACAATGCAGCTTCCACATTTCAAGCCCCTACTTCTTCTACATTAATGCGTAAGAGTCCTACTGGTCACATCAAATGTCTCAGCTCAGTTTCTATGCTTCTTGCTAGAAACCCCTGCATTGTCAAAAAAATTCTTAAGCTCTTAAAAATAGATCAAAAGTTAGAAAATAAGTGGTATGTAGCTAATGAAAAAGTCCCCAAAGTTCTTAAAGAAGTGATCTTTCGGTTCTTCAAGGAGAAAGCAATCGCCTGACAAACAAAAATTAAGGCCTTGGCAAGGCAAAGATTCTTTATCTTTGTACTTTCTGTCCAAGGAATAACAGATGATGATGACTTGATGAATATTACTGGTGCTGCAAACTTTGAGGATGATCTTTGGAAGGGCATTCTCTTCTGGCGCGTTTTAACTGAAGTTTCTTACTATTTAGAAAATGAATTTGGAGGAAACTATTTTAGGATGCAAATTAAGGCCATTTCTGTATTCTGTCAGTCTATCAAACAAATTTCAAGATATATGTTCTATCTTTTATTCGTGAATCCTTCCATCTTCTCCCTTTGAGTGGATCAGATTAGCCTTCAAGAAATGGTTTATCGAATTACGGATGAATTAGGAAGAACAATTTGGTGGCCTGAATACTAGGCATGTTGTCTGTTGGTTTATGATTCATATGATACAAAATTTCAAAACTCACACAGAGTGCTATCCGATATATTGAGCAATTCTTCCCATCTATATCAGATATACAAAGTAAAGGCTTATTTTAATTTATAAATAACTAATATACGTGTACATTTTACTGTTTATTTTGGTAAAGTACTGTAGTATTAGAGATGCAAACTTTCTACATAAACTATGAGATACAAATTGATGTGGCATGATGGTATTGGTTGAATAAAAAAATAAAATCAATGCAATTTTGTATCCTTATCCTTGTCTATTTTCTTATTATATAACATATTTGTTTTAATAATATCATTATAGAGAGTTTAAATCTTTGTCCAACATAACATTATAGTGGTAACACAAAACTTTACCAAAAAAGTTTTCATGTAAATGTTTGAAACTTCAACAAAACTTACAATTTTTAGTAAATCATTGTGAGTATCATGTTTTAATAAATGCAGAAGGGCCAAGCCCGCGGCAGCATTGGAGAAGAATTTCAGTTTTTTGTCTGGAGGAGACAAACATGGTGGGTCTTGAACGAGAAATGGAGAAGTTGTTACTTCGATTAATCCCTGAAGGCGATGGCAATGAAGACAATATGGATGACGACAGAGATCAAAATTCTACTCAACTTATTGCACTGATTGGCAAGGAGGCTCAGGAAAAAAGACTCCGGCAAGATATGTATACAATAGAGTTGATGATGTGAATTGGCATTTCACCAATGTGCCTAGGTTCATCTTACTGGTGTGTTCAAACATAGAGATGCGTTGATTGACATAATGAACTAAATTCATCCACAAGACATGTTGAAGATGGAGGCAGCAATTTCGGAAGAAGAACTGATGGGGAGAATCACTGGTGTCTTATATGATTCAAGGTATCTTCTTGTGAAGGAGAATGTTGAGAAAACTTTTAAGTTTGGGAATCCTTCCTCAGACCTTTGTTCCTCGACAGAACAAGGCAAAATAATCCTAACTACTCTCACTGAAAATTATGTTGTACCGCATACTCCTCTGCCTATTTCCATATTAAATGAGGAGGATAGTTGGAAATTGCTTTTGAAGAAGGCACGAATAGCAAAAGATGTCTTGTATTCTTCAGAATTGACGAAACACAAAGGATCAAATTGTGAACATATGTTGTGGTTTTCCTTTTCGAATAGTCCTGCTGGCTGGTTTATGATCTACCAAAGAAGTTGTGATAATTGGTCAGAAGTGATCGAGCGTTCAAATAAAATCAAGGGAGATATCTTGGCTTTGAGCTAGGAAGAACTACCATCACAGCAAAAGCTATGTTTTCTTTACATGGGAATTTTCCCGAGAGAATATGAAATTCCTGTGAGGAGATTGATTCATCTACGGTGTGCTGAGGGATTAGTAACTCCTTTGGATTCAAAGGCCAAAACGTCCGAAGATATAATCAAATCCTAATATATTTTTTGAGTTGTCATATAAAGTCATTAGCAAGTCGTAATAAAAAATTTATTTTTTGAGTTGGGGATTTTGTTTTGTAAATAATAATTGTAATTGAATAAAGTTTGAATGTATGTGCAAATTTAATCCATAAAAATAATAATTGCAACTTGTTATAACTATAAACTAAATTAGTTAATGTATCAACCGTAAGTTTCATAAGATATAATCAAATCGTGCATAATTTTTAATATTGTAATTATAACTCGTATTATGAATATGTAAAGAAAATTGTTCAATTCACTATTAATATTGTAAAATACAGAGAAACAATAATTCTCTTTAAAATAACTTAAAGAATATTATTGAAACTCTTGTAAAAGAGAATAACAAATATTTACATACTTTTTTAAACAAAAAAAATAAACATAAACTAGAAGCGAGACTATAGGCTGGCGAGGGAGGGGCGGTACGATGGAGATGTGGGGCTAAGCAGGTGATGGTGGGCTGTAGGTTGGACTGTAAGATGGTAAACTGGGACTATAGTTTGGTGCAGAGTGGGGTCGTACGATGGAAATGTGGGCCTGTAAGAAGGTGATGGTGGGCTGTTGGAAGGAGAGGTTGGACTGTAAGATGGTAAAGTGGGTATATAGTCTGGTGAAGGAGGGGGTCCGTGAGATGGAGATGTGGGGCTATAACAAGGTGGTGGTGGGCTGTAGGAATGAGAGATTGGACTGTAAGATGGAAAAGTGGGTCTATAAAATGGAGATGGTAAAGTGGGTCTATAAGATGGTGAAGGAAGGGGGCCGTGCGATGATGTGGGGCTGTAAGAAGGTGATGGTGGGCTGTAGGAAGCAGAGGTTG
>JAXCLQ010000008.1:651436-665184 GCA_035584115.1 Cedrela odorata
GATGTGGGGCTATAAGAAGGTGATGGTGGGCTGTAGGAAGGAGAGGTTGGACTGTAAGATGGGAAAGTGGGTCTATAAGATGGAGATGGTGAAGGAAGGGGGCCGTGCGATGATGTGGGGCTGTAAGAAGGTGATGGTGGGCTGTAGGAAGCAGAGGTTGGACTGTAAAATGGTAAAGTGGGTCTATAGGATGGTGAAGGAGGGGGGCTGTGACGGGGGCCGTGCAATGGAGATGTGGGGCTGTAAGAAGGTGATGGTGGGATGCAGGAAGCAGAGGTTGGACTGTAAGGTAAAGTGGGTCTATAGGATGGTGACGGAGGGGGGCCGTAGAATGGAGATGTGGGGCTGCAAGAAGGCAATGGTGGGCTGTAGGAAGCAGAGGTCGGACTGTAAGATTGTAAAGTGGGTCTATAGTCCGGTGAAGGAGGGGGGCCGTGCAATGGAGATGTGGGGCTATAAGAAGGTGATGGTGGGCTGTAGGAAGGAGAGGTTGGACTGTAAGATGGGAAAGTGGGTCTATAGGATGGTGAAGGAGGGAGGCCGTACGATGGAGAAGTGGAGCTGTTAGAAGGTGATGGTGGACTGTAGTCACCAGAGGTTGGACTATAAGATGGTAAAGTGGGTCTATAGGATGGTGAAGGAGGGGGGCCGTAGAATGGAGATTTCGGGCTGTAAGAAGGCGATGGTGGGCTGTAGAAAGGATAGGTAGGACTGTAAGATGGAGATGTGGAACTATATGCAGGTGAGGTGGGGCTGTGTGCCGGAGACTCGGAGCTATTGCTTGATGACATTGGGCTGTAACTGGGTGAGATGGGGCTATAGCCTAGTGAAGTGGGGCTGTAAGAAGATGATGTTAGGCTGTAGGAAGGAGAGGTTTGACAGTACGATGGTGAAGTGGGGCTGTACACCAGAGACGTTGGTCTGTAACTGGGCGAGTCGAGCCTGTATCGTGAAATGGTAGGAGCGTAGCTAGGTGACATTGTGCTGTTAATAGGCGAGTCGGGGCTGTATCGTGGAGAGGTCAAGCTGTAGCTTGGTGACATTGTGCTGTATTAGGCGAGGTGGGGCTGTATCTTGGAGAGGTCGAGTTGCAGCTTGGCGAGTAAGATGGACTTGGAGCAGAATATGCAAGAGTACTTGTAGAACTACTCAAAAGACAAAAACACAAAATTATAAATATGTTCATAATACTAATAATAGGGTAAAAATATAACCGCAAAATCCTAATCACAAAAACAAATACCAAACCACTAAAATAATCACAAACACAATAACAAATCTAAAACACAAAGCAATTAGTGAAAAGAAGAAGACGAGCAATTACCAGGTGCGAAAAGCATACCTGTAGTTGCAGGCGTTCAACTTGACCACTTTCTTTTTGGGCAATAAGTCTTCAGAAAACCTATCTGTTCTTCCTCCAATTATGATAAGTAATATTAAGTTCTAAACTCAACCTCCTTATATATAAAGAATGATAACCCAGTTGTTTAGTAATAGTATTTTCTTACCTTATACAATTTGAATTCTATTTTGATAAGGAAAATCCAATATGATAAATAATATTTTCTTTCTTTTAGGGATAATATTTCATTTCCTTGTCCAATTTGAATTCAATCTCAACAGAATATATCTTGAAATTTGAAATATAAGTATAAACAAGAAGTCATATATCCTAAGGTTTCGGATTTGAGTTATGATGATGTAACATATAGATTTAAGGTGGAAAGTTTAGTATGGCATGATCTTGATTCTACTTTATCCCATATTTAATGGACATTTTATGCAGACTAGGTCCGGATGGGCATACTTAGGATTGCATTGCATTCAAAATAATAAATTCTAACAAATGGGTAATAATAGATACTCCAAGTATTTGTCCCAATTTTTATCCTAAATGACGGCATGTCGGGAGTTTTATATGATTTCCTCTCTCCAAATGCAGCTGGTGCAGGATTCTTTTACCATCAACTCAACTCATCCATCTGCAAAACAACACCGATTTCCAGTTCGGCCGCTAGCAGGCAACGTGGGCAGTAAGAACAATATCCCCTCTCCGTCTCTTCACATACGTTCTTATATAGCGTTTGACAGCCGGATAAGAAAAACTCCTGCTGATAGCGAAATAATGTATGTTTCTTCAAAAGATTATCGACTCTGAAAGAATAGGCTTCGGAATTCTGAATGTGCCTTCGTGCCTAAGGCCAAAACGACATATCTATTTGAACTGGGTTAACGGAAACTGCAGTCTTCAGGAATCGAATGACGAATTGCAAACTTTATGGGGAGTTTATATTGAAGATGCTACTGAATTCTTAAAACTGAAAAATCTTAGAAGGTTGGGGCTGAAAATAGCCGATTGCCTTCCTCAACTGACCCAACTACATTCCTTAAAGTTGATACGTGAACCAGATGATGATCAACCTTTGTACAACATCTTAAAGAAAATGGCAGAACATTCCGACCTAAAGGACCTGTATTTGCATGGAAATTTACCGTCGAATTTAGAAATCGGTAATATTTGCTTTCCTCCTAACCTGACGACCCTAACTTGTCGAAGTCAAATCTTAAAAACGTGGACGGATGAGAAAGGAACCATGCCATGCCTTAGAGAAAAACAAATCAGAGACTGTCCAACTCTGAAGGAGCTTCCTCCGGGATTGAAAGATTTGACCACTTTGGCTGAACTAGCATTAACAAATAGGCCATCAACTTTGGCTTTGAATTTATATAAAACAATGGTCTATCAATGTTATACTCTAGCTTTTTTATATATGTAGTTTGCAATAACTTAATTAACAAATGGATTAAAATAATTTGCCGTTGAGTTAGGAACATGAGTAAGTTCACTTTCAATGTTAGTCAAATTATATTATGTAAACCATAGTCATAAATGTACCTCCACGGACTATGATATCAACACTTCAAACTACGGAGTGTAGTTTTAAGATACGATTTTCTTAGTTAGTCACAAAGACAAATGCACATTCCAAATTTGCTGGCGGAGCCAGTATGTATAGCCTAAGATTCATATGCCTGGCAGTGACAGACAATCAGCATCTCTTGAAGCAACTTAATATCACCAATGATTCCCTCAAGTATGTATATAATTCTTTGTTTCTTATTTCAGCAATGAAAACATGTATATATTCAGTTCATTTTTGTGCAAATTCGTTAATGCAGTAAGAGCGAAGAGGAAGCAACAGGTTGATTTTGTAAAACTAATTTGCCTCCAATTCTGTGGCTATTCTACTTAGCCCACTCTCCAAACAGTACTTATCATTCTGGAAAATCCCAGAAAGAAAAGTTCCAAGCTTTGGATCAGAATTGTTTTATGGTCTACCCACTTACCTGCAGACAATGTAGCAACTTTTGCTCTTGGGACAAAAATGCCGGACGTGATCTGGATGCAAACATTCTCAGTCTTCAAGAGTGATTCGTCTCGCAAATCTATAGCAGGATATGCTGTTGCAGAAGAAAGATGTATTGATGTTGCATCCCCAATAGATCTCACAGTCTTCATTGACAATTCCAATTTCAATATCGATAGTATAAAATGGCACGAGTGTAATTTATTAAGAAACCAAAGGCAATTACAAACTCAAAACATTTTCCATATAAGAATCGGAGCCCCCAGCCCGAGACTTTATTATCCAATAAGCCAATGGCGGTGATACTACGTTGTTCTTGCATCTTCACCGGCCCAAATTCCCTTCGGTCTCCAACGTCTGATCATTTTTCCGATAAAACCCTCGTCAGCGGTAAGTACACTCCTCCACTGTACTTAAAGTTTGCAGCTTTTAGTTCATAGTGGTGGCTTAGCAGTTGCTTAAAGCTTCGAACTTTGCTTGTTAACAATAATTGTTCGTAATGTTCATGTTGCTTTTGACTGTTTTGTTTAGATGAATAGATACGTTTCTTTTTAGCGTCAAAACAAAAATTAGGTGGGATTGATTGTATAAAAATTTTCAATTCGGGTTTTGAAAATAAGCTAGAGGAAGAGAGGTTAAAAGAGAAGTCGTTTCTTTTTTAACTGGGTAGAGAATGTTGTTGATGCAGTTGCATTTTTTATATTTACTGTAAAAATAAATATTATTTCTGCGTAATTACTTGAAACTTAGATTTAATTGTAATAGTAAATTTAAAATTTATAAATGTTGACAAAAGTTTCAGTAGGCACGCTGATCATTGTGATTTTTTCACATATCGACAATTTCATGTCTGACCCACAAATCATGTTCAAAGTTTTCAATGCAACTGGACGCTCAGGGCATTTGGTTTGCAATCTGAATACAACTCGTTGTTTATGGAAAATATGAGAATGCTAATTGTATTTAACAAAAATGTGTACAGTAGGTGCAAAGATATATGTGAATTTATTTAGATTTTGAGTATAATAGAATGCAAGATCATTGAGTTGTTGGTCATATACAAGGATTTCTTGGTTTTTGTTCATATATAATATGCGAATAGTTTTTTAAAAAGAAAACATTTGGTTCAAATTTGTTTACCTTACTGCTTGTATAATGTGGTTGAGGTTTTTTTTTTTTCCTTATCAGGGAAGCTAGCTTCTCTTCTATTTAATGTGGAAAAGTTGGCATCGTCTGTCAGAAATGTTTCCAGTGGGAACAGAGGTACTCCTCTAAGGTTCAGTGATTGCCACAAGTCAGAAGGAAGTCAGTATATCAGAAAAATGAAACCACTATATGACATTCTTTTGGAAGGGTTATCAGCACATCAGGTATGATGGTGAGTTCCCCTGAGTAGCTGCTAAGTAATTATTTTGTTTCTTCAACGTGGACTTCATTATCTTGTTTATTGTTTGCTTTGTAAAATAAATAAAAAAAACTCCTTATTGTTAAACGTACGGAATCATATTCGGTCATTATTTAAATATGAAAAACCAAAATAGAGGAATCATCATGTGAGCTTGTTTGCTTTAATTTGTAGAGGTTGGAATTTGTTTTGGCTGGAGTTTGGTTCAAAACTCAATATATTGTTGTCAAAGTATCTAGTGAACAGGGTTTATATGGCTTCTATAATCAGCTCTTTATGATTCTATTTCTGCCTTGGAAGAGTTCTATATATTATTTTTGTTGCAGTCTAAGTCACATCCGGATTGCTAATTGTATTAGCAGAGAAAGTTATGAAACTGAATTTCAAAAGAAAAAAACAAAAAAATTTATGTATAGTCCAGGTTCCGAAATATGTTTTTAGCTCATTTATTTCATTTTCACTGCATATTGCTATCTGATCGATACTGCTATTGCTGGTGCAGGGAAAGGTGCAAATGAGATCAAAGGCGATGGCATTTCTTGTGACAAATGCCTTTATGCTGACTACACCTTTTAAGGCTTTAGCTGAGCCTTGTGAGACTGATAACTCTTTCTTCAACATGCCTCTTCTGCTATTTGTGGCCCTTATAGGGGCCACTGTTGGAGGTAAGCTATTATTGCCCTTATAATTGCTTCCAAATGATTTTTGCCGACATTCAAATGCTTTGTGTTAGAACTTGGCTGATCTTTGTCAATTACTGTGTAGTCACTGGGTCTGCATTATAACTGTGTATTTATAATACTTGTGTCTGTCTAAAATTAATGAGCCTCAAGTAATTTACAAATACATAAAGAAGGTTAATGTTTGATGTCTCTAAAGTTTGTAACCCACATGAAAAAGTATGTATTGGAGCAGACAAGCTTGTTTATGAGGCAGTATTTTGTACCAGAATGCCAAAGGTGTAATAATGAGTGCATGCGTAATATCGAAGTTTTCCTTCCTTAACCCATGGCAGAGTTTGGGGTGGATATGTAAAAAGGGAAGAAGCTTTTATATCAGTTTGTCTGATATCCATTATTTTATTGATGTTTTTACATCACTTTGGAAGAGATATCGACCATAGCTGTACAAGAAGCTCAATAAAATTCTGTTCACTTTCACCATGATAACGAGTGTTCAGTTTTACAGGGTTGCTTGCACGGCAACGGAAAGGAGAGTTGCAGAGAGTGAATGAACAGCTGCGTCAGATTAATGCAGCTCTAAGAAGGCAAGCAAAGATTGAATCATATGCCCCTGGCTTGAGTTATGCTCCTATTGGTAGTAGAATACCGGAGAATGAAGTAATCATTGATCCAAGAAAGCAAGAGTTGCTTTCTCGGTTAAAAACCGGGAAGAATTATTTGAGGAATCAAGATCTAGAAAAAGCATTTGCAGAGTTTAAGACAGCTCTTGAACTTGCTCAAAGTCTTAAGGATCCTACTGAAGAGAAAAAGGCTGCAAGAGGTTTAGGTTTGTTTCTATCCTTCGGTTATCGCTGTTTACACAAAACCAACCAACTAAACTGGGAAGCCATTCTGATTTTTTATTTCATTTTCCTTCATTTAGGAGCATCGCTACAAAGGCAGGGCAAGTACCGGGAAGCCATTAAGTACCACTCCATGGTCCTGCAAATCTCTAATCAAGAAGGTGAAGACTCCGGCAACACCGAAGCTTATGGGGCAATAGCCGACTGTTATACTGAGCTCGGAGATCTTGAACGTGCAGGGAAATTCTATGACAAGTATATTGCTAGGTTGGAAACCGACTGATCCATTCCCAGGATCAGATTATTCTATCTTCATCAATAAGAGTGCGGCTGAAATACCAGTAGAGGAGGATTTGGATTGCTTGCTGAACATTTGGCCTTTTTTTGTATTTGTTTTTTAAATATTACAAATTTCGTAGTAAAATATCAATTTGAATCATTTTAGGTTGACGTTATATCTTAATTTTATACAAACTTTCAACCACGTCATGGAAGCAAAATATACTAAAGAGAATGCTTGCACAATATTGAATGGAAGAAATTCACATTGGATTGAACTCAAATAATCTCTCATCATTCATAGTTGTAAAATTGCTCATCTAACCATCATATACCAGGGAATTTAAAGGAAAACAAAATAGGAATAAAATGGATACATTCAACAACCCCAAAGCTACATAACCCCAAATAAATCTTGATAAAAATACTCACATTACAACTGTTAGAATACTCAAATCTCAAAGACATACTACTGTCATAACTAAAAGCCAATTTGCTCTGATAATCATAACCACTCATCGCTCAACGGCAGATAACAAGGAAACGAAAAACATACAAGATAACCTTAACTCCATACAACTGACGGCATATGGTATAGAAAAGAGGGTAAACAACTTCACCACTCAATACAAAGATTAAAAAGGAAGAAAAAACCAGAATAAAAAAACCCATACAAAGCTTCCTAGGGATTGAGAACTCAAATAAAACCTGCAAAGGCAGGAAATAAGGCTATTACCACATCAAAACTCTAATTATTACTGATAGTACATGAGCTGTTGGGCAGCGGCAACATTCTGGAAACCACCATCATATATTGCCTGGCTTGCTCCAGCAGAACCTACTCCCATTGCTGCCTGCTTAAGTGGGTGTTGTCCCTGAGGGTGCATAAGGGCATGGACACCACCCATCTTGCTCATAGCTAGTTGCCTCTCGTAGGCTAAAATGTCAGCAGCAGAAAGGCCTGGTAAAGGTGCAGCAGCAGGTGGGGGAAGCGGATTTGAATTTGTTCCTGGTGGGGTAGGCTTGCTGCCCCAAGAACACTACACAAAAATAATAATAATAAGGATAATAATAATAATAATAAACAAAATAAGAAAAATTATGCAACGAACTTTCAATTCAGGCACACAATACAATTTACCTACCAAAGAGTTACATTCATGAATTTACACATTTCATAGCCCCAAACAATTTATAAAACTTCCTCACCAAAGAGTTGCAACAAATTTTATCATTCTTTGAACCTAGTAATCTTGTTATGTGGGAGTAAATGCTTAAAAGAAGAATAAAACCACACCTTAATCTGCTTGCCAAAGAGAAATGATGACTGGGTGCTGTTCCCCAACTGGATAGCCAGAGCCGCCTCAGCATGTGTACTGTATCTAACAAAACCAAAGCCTTTATCTCGCTGGACTCGGACCTCTTCAATAACTCCGGCACCAAAAGAATGGAAGAGGCGATGGAGATCAAGCTGAGTGAGCTGAAAATTAAAATAACATACAGAGTTCCTAAAAATATCCATGAATATTACTAAAAGTAAAGCAAATCAGAAATACAATGGGGAATAATGATAACAGCAAACTTAAATCATTTCAACCATTCTCTGAGAAAAGTGACGGCAATTCAAGATCCAAAGGGGGAAGCAGGAAAACCCACTTCTCAGCTGTTACCTTGAACTTGCACTAGTTTCTAATATCCATTCCAGAGAATATGCATATATGTTTGCACACAAAAGACCTAATAAAAAATCTAGTGGATGAGTATGGTTACTCGCCTCTGGAGCCAAATTGCCCACATATACAGTAGTATATTGAGGATTGTTCTCAGGAGCCTCAGTATTTGTGGGCTCTTTACCATCCTCTGCACACAAACAAGGTAGCAAATGTTAGTTTATTTTTTAAAGCTAAAAAGCACAATCTATTTGTCAAGATGACAAAAACTGCATGAAATATAAAATTTGAAGGCTTAGCAAACAAATATTTCTTTCCTTTCCCTTTGCAGGACAGGTCACCATTACAGAGCAACAAGACAAAACAACCACCTAAAACCAACTATATTGATCACAAAAACCAAGGCATCAATGGTTTCGACAAGCTAAAGTAATCCACACTTCAATTGAACACACCTGAGGAGCCATTTGTTAGTTCCACCACACTCTTAGCATCAGAGCTCTGCTTGTCCTCATTGGTTCCAGCACCTTTGGTCGCCCAGTTACATCGTATCTGTCTACTGCCAAGCCACTTTCCTGAAGATAAAGTTAAGCAAAAATTCAAATAAATTGTACAGTAGTAAATTTGTGAACATAATGTATCAAATAGAACTATTACATACGTAAAAAAACATATATCCAATATCCAAAAGTATTATTTATGCTACAAGAAAAATTGTAAGCTAAACCACAATACATCTCCGTGCATGCATACTATCGAGAATGTATACCTACAACATATTCAGAAATCAACCAAGATTTTTATGTTCAAATAGGTCATTCCCAAGAACTCCATAAAAATAGTGAATAATTAGAAAGTCTCAAGGACTCCATAAAAACAGTAAACTGGATCTTGGCTTTGTTTTTAAAAGATATTCAAGAAAGAAAAAAAATAGAGGGAAATGGAAATAGTTCTAGCTTTACCATACTATTATTGAGATGAGTAGTCTCAGGTGTTGCAAAACTGAATATCAATTAGACGTAATATGAATAAGGTAAAAGTCCAAAACAAGTTTTAGCAGATGTTTGGTACGTTATAGTAGTAGCCATAGTGAGAAGGAAGTAAATAAGAAGCAAAATGCATCATCATTCTTACCAGTTAGATCATTTATTGCACTTTGCGCATCCTACAGACAGGAAGAAAACGAAACGATCATGATAATAAACTATTTTAAAAGAAGAAAGATAGGCATATAGTAAAGTGATGACAATACCTGCTGGTTCCGGAAAGAAACAAAGCCAAAGCCTCTAGAACGCCCAGTCTTTTGATCCCACATAACCCTTGCATCCCTGAAACCGTGCAAAGAAAAAAAAAACATTAAACTGGTATGCATCATGCAAACAGTAAACAAGGTTTGGGTTCAACTATAAATGTATACAAGGAAACATGCTTCAATTCATTTCTACATAATAAAAAATATATACAGGTGGATATATATATATATATATAACAGGAATAGGGGAAGGAGCTTACGAACAACTGGGATAAACAGAAAAGCAAGCATACAATGTAGCATCAGTAACCTCAGGGCTCAGATCACCAACAAAAATATTGAAGTGTCCTGCACGTCATTAATCAAGGTATCATACACAATCCAAGCTAATAATTTCCAGCACATGAAAATTTTCAAGCATGACATCACAAACACAAACTTAAACCAACCTGATGTATCTTCCCTCTGACCACTGGCATATGCCCAATTAACTTTGATAGGCTGCCCAAATCTGCAAATTACATAAGATTTGTAAGAGCATGTACAAAGCATCGTATCAGACTAATTGAGAGTTCTACTTACAGATGCCTTCCATTAAGGGACAGTATAGCCATAGCTGCTGCTCTGCGATCAAAGTAGTGAATAAATCCGTATGATGACTGCATAAACAAAGAAAATATAAATGTCATAGATATGGCAGTAATCAGGAACAAACACAACTCTGTAAAATCTTTGTGCACACCAAATATATTTTATCTCGTACACCAAAAGAAAATGGCATTAAAAGAAACATAAAAGCTAAATACTTTACCTTTTCCTTCCTGATAAGTTTGCAGCCTTCAACAGGACCAGTACTTGAAAAGACCTCCTGGAGAAGAGGTTCTGTCACCTGAGTATGAATGTTTCCAACATACCTGCATTTTCTCAAAAATAAAGAAACTAGAAGTTTTAAAAAAGAAACAAAAAAGAATAAATAAATAGAACTATAAGTAACTTCCTCAGTTGTTAATAAAGGCAAAGTAAGCATCACAGACAAGAAATAATAGCAATTTCTACAACTCAAGACATTCAGCATCTTTAATGCTTTTAATCTGAAAATAAAAGGCCACAACTTCATGCAAATTAGGGTGATAGTTGCATAAGCAATAACAAGAAACAACAAACCAAAAAACCAAAAAAAACAAGAAACAAAAAATAACAAGGAAAAATGTCTAGGCAAACACTCACACACTGCGGCAAGTACTTGGATCAAAACCAGGAGGCAGATTTCCACTTGGGATTGGTTCAATCTGCAAAATAAAAAAGTGAAAACGAAAAGAAAATAAAAAGAAAAAAGAAAGACTAAATAAAAGAATAACCCTTCCTTAAACTTTCAATATCTACACAACTCCAAACCATAAAGAGAAAAAAAAAGTATCAGAAGGTATTTATAACTCAACCTCGCAGATACAAACAAGAAGTCAACACTTCCACGGTGCGGTAGGTAAACTCAGACCAGACTCAACAAGAAGGGAAATATAATTTCAAGGTCAAGTAAAAGATACCAAGCACTCGATGTGAGTTCTGGCATTAACCAGGATGACTACTATGCGTCATTGCTGCCTAAATTTTCATCTTGTTTGGGTTTCGTTATAAAGCCTTCTGTATAAACTTGAAAAGTGTTGATGAAATAGATCCACTACAATTCAGTCAGTTGTTTTTTGCCAGCATAATATTCTGGATATATTAATACAGCCTCTTATGCTTCTTTAGATTCCTAAATCAATCAATTTCTATACCACAAAATGTGACAAACATAGTCAGAAACCAGACACAAACAAAATTCTGGACAATCTTACAAGAATGTCATTTAAACACTTCAACAACTCATTTCATATCCTCTATATCGCTTGCTCAGGTGAACAAATATGAGGGAACTCTTACAAATTTTTCTACAGACCCAGAGAGAGAGATGTCCCAAGCAATGTACAAGTGCACCCAAATGGTCATCAACTTGAAATCAGATACTTACAATACCCATAAACTAACAGAGCTAAATAACTAGAAAGGCAATCAAATGTCAAAGGAACACAATGTAATGACATACAAACAAGCTACTATCCATTTCATCAGGCACTAACTATAACTTCCTAACAAAACGTGTACCTAAAAGTCAATTACTAAAAAGAGGAATAATTCACAATCAACAAAACACACATGCTCCATTTCTCTGTCGTGACATTCATAAAGGAAAACAAATAAAAGGAAAAAACCTTGAAACACAAACCTAATTCAACAACATACTTTGCAGTGCTAAGATTAAAAGCACATTCAAAAATTTTATTTCCTACCATTTCCTCAACTTTCTCATCAACCAAGCTTACAAACAATAAAAAGATAAGACCGCATAATTTCCCATACTAATCCCGTAGCTTGAGAAAATTTACCCGAACCCAAAAAGAAAAAATTAACTTTTACCGACTCCAATCAATCGTAACATTAACCCTACTTAGCCTCTTACAAATAAGAAACCAAAACAAAGAACGTCGAAATCACATCGGTCACAAAAACAGACAAACAAACAAAAATTTAAGCTAACCCTAACTAGCTCTAACAAATCAAAGCTTAGAATAAAAATACAGAATGCAAATCATAATCGAAAACACGGCATCGATCATTCACACACACGAAAAAGTAGGTGAAAATATTGAAAAGATGAGAAATTGGACCTGAGGAGCGGCTAAGAGGCCGGGATGGTAGAGAGACTGCTGTTGAAGAAGCGCTTGCTGCATCAGCGCCTGTTGCTGTTGCTGCTGTTGCTGCTTCAGCCTCTGGTGCTGCATTTTCCGCGAGAATCGGAAGGTGTGTTATCTGTTTGGTTCCCGAGAAAATTCCTTTAGGGTTTCTCGAGAAAATGAGGTAAAAAAATTCGAGTGAGAAAGAGAGAGACGGGGGAAATGAGTGGACACGAGAAAATATTTATAGAAGGATTTTTGTTGAGATTGGGGATGATAAATTTTCAATCATGGTGAGATTCGAGGCTTCAACAGCCAATAAAAAAATGACACGTAAAGGAATTGTTTTTGTGGGAGTAGTTGATTGGTCTGTCATACGAAAGCGTAAAACTAGACCTGGTGATGTGAAGAGAATTTTGAGAAACCATTTGTCGTTCGGATAAAATAAAATTCTACGACTTGCCGCGAAAACATTTAACGTACTTTTAATAATAAGCGACATGTCGTCTTACAATTGAGTACTTCAACGACGTGGCATATATTTTGTTTCTTGGATAAAATAAAAGGCAAATATTTCTTAATTTTAGCCAGCTCAGACCCATTCCTTAAATTTCATTTTTGAGCCTGCAATACATGAATTCTCAGCATTGAAGAGAACTTTCTTCATTGAGGAGATTTTCATTCAAAGTTGTTTTTTTTTTCATAATAATTTCTTCATTTCCTTTGATTTTCATATGAACAATTGATTTTTTATTCATTTCTGCAGTGTAATTGGGTTCAATAACTCTTCGTGTTGGTGGGCTCTTCATTTTGGTCAGCTTTCTGTATCAGGTAATTGGTTAAGTTTTGTTTGGCTGATGAGAAAATGTAGGAAAATAACAGAGCAAATGTTTATATTGAAACTTCGAAGATTTCACCATATTGGTATTTGGGTAAGTAATATGATCAATTTCCCATTTTTGAATATTGATTTTGTTTCATTTTGCTTTGATGTTTAGAAATGGAATTATAAATTGTTCCCTTGACGTTGGTAGTTGTGTTAGATGGAACTGAAGAATTGTGATTTTATTAATTTTTTTCATTTTTCATGGACTATATGGTTCAAAAATGTGATCCATTTGAGATCAAATAGAGAATTGTAATGATTCTATGAAAGAAATGTACTGTAACGATGTATAACACGAGCATAGAATTGGATTACACAACCCAATTCTTGAATGGATGGGGAAAATGGTTATTCAACTTCAAGAAGCTGGCCTACATCATTTAAAATTTTATTCTTAAATGTCTTGTTCAACGCAGATCTTCGAGCAATGGAAGTGTGAAAAATGAGAGAAAAAAACTAGCTATGATAAAGCCTGATGGAGGGTCTGGTAATGATTAGGCATCAAATCCTCAAGGCAGAACGTCCAGTGCCATGGCCATGAAAAGCCAGCTCTGTGGCGCTAGAATACTGAAAGAGCGGCGGCGCTGAAAAGCCAAGGCCGGGGCGCCAGATCTCTTTGCAAGGCAGAATGTCAGGGCTGGAAAGCCAA
>JAXCLQ010000008.1:665284-716035 GCA_035584115.1 Cedrela odorata
AGAGCGGCGGCGCTGAAAAGCCAAGGCCGGGGCGCCAGATCTCTTTGCAAGGCAGAATGTCAGGGCTGGAAAGCCAAGGTATCACTACACGCTGCATCAGGTAACTACACTGATTAGATCAAAAAGGTTATTCTGGAGTTTGGTTTTAGACTTAACAGCATTATGAGGGGAATAGTTGTTCAACTTGATGAGGACGGAGCGCGAACCTTTCATGCAGAGCACTCTTCAAAGATCTTGTTTTCCAGTCTTATCAAATACATGACAAAGTGTCTTTCGATTTTTTACTATATGGCCTTAATCAGTTAATCATTGCAAGTTCCCACTCATTATATATATCGAATAGATGACCCTTTAAAGCAGCGCAGATGCTTTCTTCTATGTACACAATAAAGTGTTAACCCATCTTCTAAACTCACTGGTACAATGTTTCAATCCAAATTCACGTGATTTCATCAGTAATTCAATCGTTTGGACTAAAGTTATCTGAAAATTGTAGACCCTGATTGTTAAACTTTACCAAGTGAACTATAGGCATTGTTTTGCAGTTGATTTATGGCATGCTTCAGCAAAAAGACAAGAAGACAAAGACACCAGTCCAGTACTGAAGGTAAGGATGGTTGGGATCGAACCAGCAATGCGAGCTGCTCCAGCAGTCAGACGGGCTTGGTCGCTAGGAAAGTAATGCTGGGAGGAAGGTGCTGTCCTATTGGACAAGTAGCAGTTGTAGTCTCAGCTTTCTTGTAGCTTTGGGGATTTTTTAATGCTACTTCAGGATCTAAAAAAAAGGCTTCAACCTCAAGTGCAAGTTGAGTAAACCAACCTCAAGTGCAAGCTAAGTAAGCTTGCTCATCTTTACTGCAAGTCTAGAAAAAAGGAGGGTAAAAGTCCATTCGCTATTAGCTTGAAGAGTAGTGCATGAGGTTGAATAATTGCTTGTCAACTAGATTTTCTCGTTTTGCTCTGAATCCGATCATTTGAATTTCTGAATGGACTTGTTTCTGCATATTCAGGTAGTATCTATGATGTTGTAGTTTATTCATTGGTTCATATACCAGAGCTGCAGTTTCTTCACTCGCAATTATCAGTGGTACAGTGTTACTTATGGGTTTGGAAAAGGGAAATGTTCTTGCTGATTGATCAGCATTAACTGGACCAAGTGATCCACATAAGGCTAAAACTACTCGTACCCACAGGTGGGCTGTTCTCCCAATTTGATATTCTTCATGCTTTTTTCTTATATCCACTGCCTCGTGAGATTAGGTTGCTAGCCTCTTCTTTTTGCAACTCTTTTTCAGCATTCATCATAGGTGATTTCTATAATTCTATCAAACCAATGACATAATTTCCTCATGGTATTTTTTTTTCTCCCGTCTATTATTTCCAGCACTGGAGCAATATGGTTGGGATTCATAAAAGTATATGTATGGTAATTTATATGCCCCAGAATCTGTTATGCTGCCTTACTATATTAGTTATACATCTTATGCATCTACTGTATATCCATTCTGTCAAAAATTGAATCTTACATTCCTGGTTATGTGTTGCTTTTTGGTGGAAAGTTGCAGGAATGGCTTAGATTCTGTTTGCATATTATCTTCTCCTATCATAAAGATGAAGAACATCCAGTATCTTTATGCAAATCAAGAAGTCTTCCCAAGTGATACAATATTGAAGATATGATTGAGAAGTTGCAGTTGGTACTCAGAATTGTATATGCTGTTTGTTCTTTATATCTAATATATCTGTTTCCCGTTGACACGAAATAAATAGAATTGTGCAATCCGATTGTAATGACAATATATGATCTCTCGGTTGTTTGGAAACTCTATTCTGTTTGGTATCTGAATATTTACATTCCCCAGTTTCTGTGAAATCTATTTTGCACACTAACATAACTTGCTGTATTCTCTTTTGACAGATCAAATTGTTACAACACAAATCTCTCTTACGTTGTATTTCATTGCATCTTTGTTTATTGTAAGACAATTTTCAAATCGAAATAGCCTGAGCCCACACGGTTTTCTGAGAAGATGCCCCCAGTTCATGAAAATATGCATATTCTGAGAAAATAAAAATAAAAGTAGATCGCACCATTGATTAACTTTTGACACTAGGTCCTTCAGGAACTTCAATGGCCAAAATATGGCAAACACCACTAAATATGCAATACACTGCGTCGGGAAGAATTTCTCAACATATAAAATTACACGACAATTGATCTGAGATAAAATTGATATAACTTTGTAAACTATGAATCTGTTGTTCAAAAGCATTCATGGCTGAACATAAATATACTAATTGATAAAAATAATATACAAAATCTGTATGAATTAGAAGTACAAGGGAGACCTAACAAGAATAATTAGGATTTCAATTAAATCTTAAGGTGAACAACTCATAACTCTAACTTCAGATCAAGCTGTTTTGATGATTGAGCTTCAAGTGCCAGCCATGGAAACTTGCTTTGATCTTCTGGTTTTGGAGAAGGAGCAGCCATGGAAGAAGAAGAGGGATTGCTTACTTGGTATGGTGCTCTTGCTGTAGTCCTGGAATACAAAGTCATGCGTGTAAGAATTTATATTCAATCAAAACAAAAATTCAGAAGATTTGTCAACAGAAGAGGATCAGATATTGGATACCAACTTGTTTACCTGTCTTTTCTTTTCTCAAAGAATCGATGAAGAGAAGCTCTTCTGGCAATCGGCACAGCTTGAGATCGTTGATGAAAACGATTTGGGGTTGGAATATTATTGTTGTTATCGTTGTCAGAAGTTGTTGCCACGTTCAAATCTGGTGTTACAGCTCTGCTGGAATTAACTTTATCCGCAGGAGGAGGAAGAAATCCACCACTAGATGTGTTAGAGCTTCCTTTGTTGGCTATGGCCATGAGTTCCTTTGCCTTATCAGCCGGAAAATCATCGAAAACTAACACTTTTCCAGCGTAGAATATTGTCATCTGAGAACGTCCATGCTCCAATAGGGAATCATTCAAGAAATTTGGAGAACCAAAACATGGAATATCGGTGGCTTTAAAATTATTCTGCCTGGAATTCTCAGCAGAATTTTCCAGGTTTGGCAAAAAATTCATCGTTGTTCCTGGCTGCATCCCGGTTGTTTCAACACCTGAAACACAACACCATAACCAAAAAAACAAGATCAGAAAACATTTTCATTTTTCCCATGAATTTCATTTCAAAAAGATGAACACATACTTTATGCATACCTTTGTTAGCATCAAGTTTAGGATTCATTCCAAGGCTGCTGCTAATATCAGCAAATCTTCCATTTCCCTTCAAGTATTGGCTCAAAAGATTACATGTATGAGCAACACTCGATTTCTGTCCTGAATTAGACATACTTCCCAGTTCCTGAAACAATTCAAATCACCACCACAACAACAAAAGATAAAAAAAAAAAAAAAACTTTTTCTTACAAATCTAAACGAAATCTCTTTCCCTCTTTCTCTGCAATAACTTCACTAGTTGCACACGGGAGGAATATAAGGGGAATTGGGTGTGTGAATGGCTGGTTCCTTGAACCTGATTAGACATGTATGAGTTGTCTTGTTACTTGTTACTTGTATCTTTCTTTATGTTTTTAAAAAGAGAACTTCAAGCACGTTTTAATTGTTTGTATTTAGAATCAATTGGGGGTGGCAAATGGAAAATAAAAATTAAATTAATGGGATGAAAAGGAGTCAATGTAGAAGATGGGAGTGGAGGAGAGTGGAGTGGAGTTGTTTTCTTTGAAATTTGCGCTTTCATTGTGGACCAAACTTATGGCATGAGAGTGATATATACATGTAACTTTGAACAAAATACTTGGTCTTCCGTTTGAAAGTCTTTCCTTTTCCCTTTCATTATTATGAAATGACCATTTTTTTTAATAATTATTTATATATATATATATATATTTTACCAATATTATATCACTAATTTTAAATATTTTTTAAAATAATAAAATTAATGAAAGGGTATTTGGTTATAACAATAATTAGGCGAGGGTATTTCAGTCATTTCAGTTTTACCAACGGAGTCAAGCAGTGGGCTCCATTACCATTAACTTTAGGTTAGGCGTGGGTTTTGTCCGTCGTATGATAGTCCAGTCTCGCCGCTTTGCGTGCCCATATGGACCGACACAGCGCGTGGGACCCACGCGCAAGCAAGAAGGAAATTTGAGTGAAAAGGCGAAACGTCTGAATAACGTTTCCACCAAAATATTCGCTCGCTTGTCTTGAATTTTCAATAAAGAGCACGTGTTAAACAATTCCGGAACCATTTGGTGGGTAGTTTGGTCATTTCACACCCACAACAGGACTAGTAGAAATCAACACGTGGCAAGGTCTGGTGGCCCTGATTGACCCATGTCGATGATTAGATTGGACAATTTGAACCTGTTTCTGCGACTAACGTGCTTCGTGTTTGAAGGCTGTTCTAGATATCATGCACTTGCCTGTACGTATACGGTAGAGTAAGAAAAATAAATACCGTTGACGTTGATTTTTTTCTAACTTCTTTAATTTTATATTAATTTTTTATTATTAAATTAATATACTTTTAATAATTAAAATTAAATTTAATCTATATAATTAATACATCATAAATAATATTAAAATTACACTTTTAATTCTAATATATATATACAAAAATATTATTTTAAATTAATTTTTAATTAAAAAATTAACGTGCCAATCAATAAATAAAAGGAGCGTGATTATTAATGTTATCATTGTTATCCTTAGGATACTATAAAAAAATTAAACATGTTATCATACATGTAATTATTAAGTGGATAAGTGTTTGCGAAAAAATTAAATAGTAATTCACATCATTTATAATCAATAATCCGCATTATTTGACGCTATTTTATTATTTTAATTTTTGTTACGAGATGTATTTACAAAGTAATTATATAATTATATCATGTTTTGTGTTAAACATTTTAATTTTATATTAGATGTTTTTATTTTTAACTTTGTATTAATTGTATTATTAGATGTAATGTAGCCAAATTTGTATAGTAATTATCTAGTAAACCATATCATTATTTATATTATGATGAACGACACTATTGCATAATATTATATTGTTAAATTCGATAAAAGTACTAAATAGTTATTTTAAATGTAGACTAATGTTTTATAAAATAGACTACGTCGACCACAAAAAAAAAATATATATAAAATTTTTGAACGGTATACGATATTTTAAAATTTAATTTGCTTCAAAAATATAAGATTTTTGAACGGTATACATTTTTATGATTATTTTTAAATATATTCATTGAATACCTATTTACCAAAATACATGAATTTACAACACCATATTTCAACACCAAAACCTATCAAAATGTAGATTTATTTAGAGTACTTAATTAATTAATTATAGTGATCAAGAATAAAAACATTATTATTAGGAGACAAATGCTATTAGCCTAAGATTAGATTGAATGTAACGTTTCAACTACCCACATGAATATTCTCAATTACATTACTTCATTTCTTTGCCTTCCATCATTCCTTTTTTTTTACTTATACTATGTTTTGAAAATTAAACATTTTACCAAAGTTTCTATACACTATTAAATTAAATTATCTTTGACTACAACTTTTCAAAGTCTTCAAAATAGACTATCAATAACGTACACTTAAATACATAGAAATTATATTAGTATTTCTTAAAACATAACTTAATTGAATAAAATTATCGTTAAAGATGAACATAAGAAATAATTCTACTTTGAATTACTATTAAATTAAATAATCACCGAATTTATTTTTAATAAGATTATGGTAGTTAGTAGATATAAAATAAGTAGAATCGCCGACTACGAATCAAATATCTTATATTTTCATAAATTTAATCATCCATTTAAAATTTATAATTAATCATGTCTTGATTTTTAATTACCTTGTTGACTCTTCTAAAAATAATTAATTTCTCTTTCACCCATTAGAAAACCATCATTTATAAAACGTGGGTGTCCATTTATTTTATAAGATATGGTTGGAGAAGCCATAATTACTTTGATTCTAGAGAATCAATCCTTGGAGAAATTTCAAATTATATGTAGCCTAATCACTAAGCAACATTATGTAAGTAGTCTTCTTAGCCTATTTGAATAAATAAAAGTAAGGTGACTAGTTCAAATATTAGGCAATAGGGCATGTCCATTGTCACATTTATGGGGCATGCTTAATGTTTGAATTGCTACACATATCATTATCAAGACAAGTTCTAATATCAACTCCTAAGAAAATTCTCAATCAAAGACTTGTTCTTTATTGATAATTAATGTCCATTCTTTCAAGTAGATGTCTTTATATAATGTTCATAATTTTGTCAAAAGAATTGGGCTATTTTTTATTTTTTATAATAAAGTCTTCCTAGATAGTTTCCTTTCATTTTCACATCAATAAAATCATTAGTGGGACATTAGTGTTATTAAAGTTTGAAACTTTGTATTAGTGACCATATAAACTCCAACTTCTTCTAATAAGATTTGGTATTAGGGCTACTTGATATCTTTAATTAGAGATGATCAAAAATTATTGTTAGAATCAAACGGTTCAGATTAAAACATTGGTAGGCCAGATTAGATTAGGTAGATACATAACTCAATAACAATATTTTCTCTTGACTAAAAATACCCCTGAAATTCCATTTATTCACTCCACAACACAAAAGAAACCCCAACTGCCAGAAGGGTATAACAGTAAAAGTACAGTAACGGTTTTAACGGTTGTTTTGAAGCTGACCATTTCAAAAGCAATATAACAATCGTTCTCTAATTGTAAGGCTCTCTAGCACTCGCCAAAAAATAATGCACACACATGAACAACAAGAGAAGCTCAACGAATCAATCAAAAAAAACCAACCTAAAATGTAGCAAGACAACAAATTCCCACAAGTTTTTTGTGAAATTTACATTGCCTAAACCTGCCTTTCGGCTTCAAGAATCCGGGAGGTAATGGCCGTGGAATGGCTTTGGCTTCTCCGGCCAATCTTTCTATTTTCCACCGTTTTCTTCATCACATTTCCGGTAACGTTTTCGATGTCCGAATCGGAGGCCTTGTTGAAGCTGAAGAGCTCATTTACAAATGCTAAAGCACTTGATTCTTGGGTGCCTGCTACGGAGCCATGCATAGGAGGAAAAGAACAGTGGAGTGGGCTAATATGTTTCAATGGCAGTGTCACGGGTTTACGTGTCGAAAATATGGGATTGTCAGGAAAGATTGATGTTGATGCATTGGGAGAACTTTCTGGTTTGCGTACAATGAGTTTTACTAACAATTCTTTTTCTGGTCACATACCGGATTTCAATCGTATAGGTGGTTTGAGAGCTGTTTACTTGACGGGGAATCAGTTTTCAGGTGAGATTCCTCCAGATTATTTCCGAAAAATGGATTCATTGAGGAGAATTTGGATTGCCAATAACAAGTTTACAGGGCTAATGCCTCCATCATTGTTTAAGTTGCCTCATTTGATTGAGTTACATCTTGAGAATAACCAATTTTCTGGGCCTATCCCATCTTTTGATCAACCAACATTGATGGAAATCAATTTTTCAAATAATAAACTGAAAGGAGAAATTCCGGGTAGTTTATCGAAATTCAATGCAAGTTCATTTTCAGGAAATCCTGGCCTTTGTGGAAAGAATATAGGAGTTGAATGTCAAAAGGTCGCTGAGAAAGCATCATTGTCAAAACGCAACAATGTTCCCCCTCCCCCTGTTGTCAAAAAGGATGAATCGAAAAAGATTGTTGCCGCTGTGATAACATTAAGCGTGATGCTACTTTCAATTGCAGTTGTGTTGATAGTTAAATTAAGGCGAAAAAGGAAGACATTTGATGTGCTTGAGCAAGAGAAGGAAAGTGTTGGGACAGTTGAGGTTCAGGTTTCGGTATCAAGTAGAAAGGAAATTGATAATATAAGCAGAAAGTCAAGCTCAAGCCGAAGGGGGTCTCATCATGCAAAGAGCAGTGGGGTTGGGGAATTAGTTTTGGTGAATGACGAAAAGGGCGTTTTTGGGTTGCCTGATTTGATGAAAGCGGCCGCAGAAGTGCTTGGAAACGGAGGATTAGGGTCTTCGTATAAGGCTGTAATGGCTGATGGGGTAACCGTTGTGGTGAAGAGAATGAGGGAGATGAATACAATGGAAAAAGATGGGTTTGATGCAGAAATTAGAAAGCTTGGAAGGTTAAGGCATAGTAATGTTTTAACACCTTTGGCTTATCATTACAGGAAAGATGAGAAACTTTTGGTTTATGAATTCATTCCAAAAGGCAGCTTGCTTTATCTACTTCATGGTATGAAATTCCTTGTTTATTATGTTCCTATATCAAACACCTTTGTGAAAACAGTTTTCATTTTCAATACTGTTAGTGTATATCGTTGTTCAATTATGATGGAAAATGTTTCGACTTCTGCAGGTGATCGCGGACCATCCCACGATGAGTTCAATTGGCCTGCCAGGTTAAAGATTGTTAAAGGAATTGCCAAAGGGATAGGCTATCTGCATACAGAACTTGCTCACCTTGATTTGCCTCATGGAAATCTCAAATCAAGCAATATTCTTCTTGGTCCTGAAAACGAACCATTGATTTCAGAATTTGGATTCTGTCCATTGATCAATGCTGACAGTGTTGCACAATCATTATTTGCCTATAAGGCCCCGGAAGTTGTACAATCCACGAATGCGTCATCAAAATGTGATGTATATTGTCTAGGAGTTATCATTCTTGAAATCCTGACAGGAAAATTTCCTTCTCAATATCTTAGCGGTGGTAAAGGAGGAACTGATGTAGTTCAATGGGTGGCATCAGCATTTTCTGAAGGAAGAGTGACAGAATTGCTTGATCCAGAGATTGCAAGCTCAATAAATTCAATTGGTGAAATGGAACAACTTCTAGAAATTGGCAGGGCTTGCACTCAAAGTAATCCTCAGCAACGATTAGAAATGACAGAAGCCGTTAGACGGATAGAAGAGATACAATCAGATGGAAACGTAAGAGCTAGAACATTGCAAGATTTACCTACACATAGAGATGGCTGTGGAGATGGTGATAAATCCGGGAGAAGACATGCATCAGTAGCAGACAACTTCAATCACAGAAAGTCAGGGCGTTGAGGTGATGATGATGATAAAATTTTTACATCTAATTTCCATATTCTAACAAATGACACACGGCGATTCTGAAGAAATATGTTGATTCCATAGAAAAAGTATATCCTGGAGGATCCAGAGAGAGAGTTGCAGTTGCATTGTGCCTAATATTAGAAGATTTGCACAAGACAATGTCAAGGAGGAGAGCTTAATAGAGTACATATATGTATAAAGTCTAATTTTAGTAGATTAATTTTTCATTTTTAACTTAACAGGGTGTGACCATTGAATTACTATTCTTTAAGAATGTGTTGTACATGATTTCTGTAGTGAAATATTGCTTCAAAAACAAAGAGTTTAACAGCTGCATAAAGCTGGTAAAGAAGAAGAAAGATTTGTAAGTGTGAAAATCTAACAAGAAGCTCAATAAGAATCTTGTTATCTTTCGGGTATTGATTGGTTTACCTGATAAAATCTTTTACGGTACTATCGAAGAAAGAAGACTTTTATTATTTCTTGAATGTCCATGCTAATCTCTACTTAATTAACACCATCACAACACAATTAGTAGACAATAATCTCAAATTATTCTCTAACTCTGCTTGATTAATATAACTAATAAAGCAAAGCAATGAGATTGAAAACTGAAATGAGATTTTGAAACTTGCAAGTTCCAACTCATTGACAGAATAAAAACAATAAGTTAGTCAACTATTTGATGTACTTGGTAGCTCAATACAACTGGAGATTTCATAGATTGAATACAAACAAATGGCCAAAAGATTTCACCTTTCTCCCAACCTGGCATACAACAATAAACCCATGTAAAAGAAATACATTAATATAGATTATGATTACCGTAAACTTAATCGTGTTCTGTCATATCATAGTATTGCGTTGTGTTCTATCATATCGCATTATATATAAATACTATAAATTATATTTGTGTTATGTTACAAGTTTAATTATTGTTGATTAAGTTTAACCATTTACTTAATCAAACATTAATCATTTTGGAAAACTATGAAGCATAAGGGCAAGAACTCAGAGAAAAATAACAAAATCTTCAATTTTCTCTTTCAAAATCACACCCTACACCACTCATGCAACTCCTAATTTATAAATAATTTAAATTTCTTCATATCATTATTAATTAATTAATCAATTAATAAATAACTAATAATTAATCATAACAAAGCACACTCCACCACCCTCATAAGATTCCCGAAAATCTTGAAAAAAATTTTCAAATAAAAGAATAATTTATCTATTTATAACAACTAGATCCCTGACAACCCAAAAACCGGATCTCTATTAAATTGGCAAAATTATCCTTGTAATATTAAATTTTAACTAATAATATTAGAGTATGTAACTTACACTAAAGATATTTTAGTCATTTCAACATGGGTTGTAAAGGATCATTGATTCTAAATGAAAAAACTAAATTTTAATTTGTGAAACAATAAGAAATCAAGGATCTGGATGTTATTATCCTATTATTAAATTTCAATTTTTTTTTAAAATTAATATGACAATGGATAACTATTCTTTGTATGTTATGTGGTAGCTAGCTAGCATGCATGCACGTGCATGTCATCCTGAATTAGCAGAAGATTAGCTGACTTCATTAATTGATCAATTAATTATAATTAATTTTGTATGTGGCCGAGGCAGCGGAGGTAATTATTCGCTAATCAGTAATCACAAGGTTAATTAGAAACAAAGCTAGCTTAAGCCTGGCTTAGCTGTGTTTTACAAGCAAAGAATCTTCTTTTCATTTCTTTTCAAGTTAGTCCATCAAGCTATCAAATTCAGGAATCATGAACAGAATTATGTAAGAACAAACCTGGGCTAATTATAGTGTTATGCATGGGCTTAAGTACTTCTGCCCTGAAGAAACTTTGGGCCTAACATGAGACAGATTTGTGCAAACAACCCCACTGAAATCAGTGTCATAAATCATTGGGAAAAGTTAAAAGCAAAAGCAGAAAGCAAAAAGCAGAAACAGTTTGCCAAGTTTTACCAGAATATACCACAAAAGATACCCACCGTAATGGGTGGTGATTGTTTATACAAGTCAAAAATATTAAATTTCAGTCCCTTTCCTTTTTTTCTCTTCCACATGAACAATTGAACACCATCTTGACAAAAATATTTCCACAGCTGCCTTACTAGACTGGACTAGACTAGACCAAGCCACCTCCAAAAATGATAAAAAAAGAAAGAAAAAATTTCTATTCTCCATTAATGACTAAATCATCAAGTTTCTTGTTTCAAAATTTTCTTCTCCTTCATCACCATCTGCAACAAAAATAAAAACCCCCACCTTTTGAACATACCAAAAGCTTTTTCTTTTCTGTGTTGATCCAATATCTTTACCCTTTACTCTTAAAAGAAAAAAAAAAAAAGAAAATTTCTTCATCAATACTTACAAAAGTATCAGAAAGATTGGTTTTTTTTTTTTTTGTTTGTTGTTTTGAATTTTATTAGTTGTTAGCTGATCTACTGCTATGGAACCACCAGAAAATTGTGTTCTTGAAAGGAGCTTTGAATCAGCAGAGAAGATAATATTGAGGTGGGATTCAACAGCATCAGAAGAAGCAAAAGAGAAGATGATCTTTGAAGGTGATCGGTGTGAAGTTGATCAATATTTGCAAGCTGTTGATGAAATCCAACGTTCGATGTCATCCACAAATATTTCTGATGATAGCCAGACAAAAGTCAACTCTGCTATCCAGATCGCCATGGCTAGACTTGAAGATGAGTTCAGAAATATTTTACTTGTACACATTCATGCTCTTGATGTTGACTTACTTACAGCTGATCCTGGTTCATCTTATTGCTCCAGAACTGAAAGTGATGAGCACTTTCTTGAAAATGATCATCACCACCAACTTGGAGAAGATCATGATTCAACAAGTAATGATTTTTTGAAGCACAGTGAATCTAGCACAAGTGTTTCTTCTAGTTACAGGTCAACGAGTAGTATTCGAGAGATCGATCTGATACCTGAAGAAACAATTGAGGATCTTAGGTCTATAGCTCAACGGATGATTGCATCTGAGTATTTGCGAGAGTGTATTCAAGTGTATGGAAGTGTGAGGAAATCTGCTGTTGATGTAAGTTTTAAGAGACTTGGGGTTGAAAAGTTGAGTATTGGAGAAATTCAAAAACTTGAGTGGGATGTACTTGAGACTAAGATTAGGAGATGGATTAGAGCAGCAAAAGTTTGTGTGAGGGTCTTGTTTGCAAGTGAAAAAAGATTATGCGAGCAAATCTTTGACGGGGCTGGTACAGCTATTGATGATGCTTGTTTTATGGAGACAGTAAAAGGGCCAGCAATTCAGTTGTTTAATTTTGTTGAGGCAATCAGTATTAGCAAGAGATCGCCGGAGAAGTTGTTCAAGATATTGGATTTACATGATGCTTTGGTGGAGTTGATGCCTGATATTGAAGTTGTTTTCGATTCGAAATCTTCTGATTCGATTCGAGTACAAGCTGCTGAGATTCTATCAAGATTGGCAGAAGCTGCAAGAGGAATTTTATCAGAGTTTGAAAATGCTGTTTTGAGGGAGCCATCAAGAGTTCCAATACCTGGAGGGACAATTCATCCATTGACTAGGTATGTGATGAATTATATCAGTTTGATTTCTGATTATAAGCAGACATTGATTGAGCTTATAATTTCAAAACCATCAACTGGGTCTAGATATTCGGGTGATCCAACGACCCCGGATATGGATTTTGCTGAATTAGAAGGGAAAACCCCATTAGCACTTCATTTGATATGGATAATTGTGATTTTGCTATTCAATTTGGAGGGCAAGTCTAAGCATTACAAAGATGCTTCATTAGCACATTTGTTTATGATGAACAATGTTCACTATATTGTTCAAAAAGCGAAAGGTTCACCTGAATTGAGAGAAATGATTGGAGATGATTATTTGAAGAAATTGACTGGGAAATTTAGGCAGGCGGCGACAAATTACCAGAGAGCAACTTGGGTGAAAGTGTTGTATTGCTTGAGAGATGAGGGGTTGCATGTAAGTGGGGGATTTTCTTCTGGGGTATCAAAAACTGCTTTGAGGGAAAGATTTAAGTCCTTCAATGCTATGTTTGAAGAAGTTCATAGGACTCAAGCGACATGGTTGATACCGGATTCTCAGCTTAGGGAGGAGCTAAGGATATCCATATCAGAGAAGTTGATTCCGGCTTATAGGTCGTTTCTTGGGAGATTCAGGAGCCATATAGAGAGTGGAAAGCATCCAGAGAATTACATCAAGTACTCAGTTGAGGATTTGGAGACCGTGGTCTTGGATTTCTTTGAGGGGTACCCTGTATCCCAGCACTTGAGAAGGAGATCTCAGGATTGAAATGAAGTGAGTTTTGCCAAGTTAGATACTAGGAAAAAAACATTCTTTAATTTTTTTTTCTGGAGTGTTTGAGTGGTGTAGTGCTGGTAAATCTGGGTTACCATGTGTTCTCCAAATTTTTAAGCGAAATTGGCCATAGTTTTTACATATTAGAAAAGGATCGAATTCTTTGGGAAGAAGAAAAAAAGTGTAGCTCTCCAGAATTGCCAGGTTCCTCTACCTAAATGCTTCTGTATTGTAAGGATTATGATTGTTTTGTTACACATTTTAGATTTTGTTCCAGTTGTTGACGTTGTTATTGTTGAATTTTGAAGTGTGTACTCTGTATTCTAGAACTATCTATGATATTAGAAAGAAATTTTCTTTTCAAATAGCCACAATTTCTTTAGACCAGTTTATATTTATTTCCTTGATCAAATATAATCTCAGTTAGGCTGGTATTCTTGCTTCTTGGATATTGCGGTGTTTCGTTAGAATGAATTAAGCATTCTAGACCACTTCCAATGTGTGAATAAAGCTTAAGCATATATGTTGAAATGTCCTGGTGGAACGTCACTCATCATGAAGCACACTTGCACACATAATACAAATATGTAATGTCTCAAGAACAAACTTAAAAGTGATGAATTAATTAGAAAATGCTAACAATCCTTCATTAAATCACATTAAATGTATGAAAATTGAAATATGCCAAAAGCAAAATGTTGATAATATTATAGGGACCTGCAAATTTACAAAAATATGCCAACTTGAATGTGAAATCTTTAAAAGTACCCATCATTTGATCTAGGGATAACACTGACTAATCAAGACAAGAAGCCGAATTTTGCGCTCCACAGCTGCTGTTTGCTCCGGATACTAGCAGGAATCTGGCTGAATCAGCAAAACAAATCTACCTGTGAAGAATATCAACTGATTGTTGGTTGATTCTTGGGGTAGTTATTGCTGATCATGAATGAGTTTTCTCTGTTGTTTGAGAAAAATCCTTGAATGAATTTTACAGAATTGTTATATTTACATGCTTCTTAATTGATATAAGTTGAAATTTGTGTTAATCTTTATTTTCATTTGTTTTTCATAGGATGAAACCTACAATTGAAACTAATACTATGGAATCCGATCATTTTGAGGCCAAGATCACTAGCTTCTTGTTGAAACCAATCAGGAATGTTAGGGATTGTCTAACTGAGAACAAAATCGACAAACACATGGTCAAAGACTGTAAGTTAATACAATTTCTTGACGAACTTAGAATTGTGATTTAATATTCTCACTTGGTTCACTTTCTCACAAGATCCCGTAAAGGTTGTGTTTTTCCAATTGAAGAGATGTTTGACGGCTAGGAGAATCACTTGGATGCTCAATTTTGCAGATTGGAAACTTATATGAGTGAGGTAAGGGGTTCACAGTTGACGGCAACAGAAAATTTAATACCACCTCCTGTATATGATATACAGCTTTGGTTACATAATACAATTGCTTTTGAATTTTTTGTATCCGTTTTATGATAAGTTGGCATTCACTTAATTTCATTTTTCCACGCCATGCAGTCCATTATCCAAAATGAAGACATTCAGTGTGAGTTCACCCCTACTCATGGTCTTAAAGAGAAGAAGGCAGCAGTGGACATCAAGGGTCCGGGGGCAGGAGATGATGATGTTATTATCATTCCATCACCAACACACTGACATGTTGAAAGCCACAACATGTGCTCTTGAATTGTTTGGGAAGATAAGGTGTAGCTCTCTGGAGTCACACTGCCTGAATGATAATTCATTGTAAGCACAATACAATTATTAGGTGTATTCTTGATACTGCTATAGATATGTTCTGGTTGATAAAACAGGTTTTATGCTAAGATTAGAAGCCCGATTGTTTAGAAAGGTTGATGTCTCACAAGAGAGAGATATACTTCACAATACAGTCTGATTGAGACCATCCAATAAAATTATGCTACGGGTTTTTAAATTTGCTCATTGTCAGAATTATGGTTAATCTATTTCAACATAAGAGTGTGTTAAAATTGTTGGATGGGCGTGTGGATGATACAGTACACCAATCTTACCTAGACTTTCACCCACTGTCTGCTATTACTTAATCTGGAATCGGAATCATTGGTTTCACTCTGTCCACTGTTTGTACTTTGTGGTCTTCCTCCAAATCAACGTTCAATGTTCCGTTGTTGCTTCAATTTTAATCTATTTATTGAATTTCTTCTTCCAGCCTAACCAATCACATTCTATCCTGAATAAATCAAGCATTAACTTGGCTAAAACCAGGCTCAAACAACTGAAAATAGGCTGAATGCAAAATTGGACATAGCATGTTTGGCCAATCTTGGTTGGACTTGGGCAGAAAATGCAAGACTCAAAGTCAACCGAATCACTTGAGTGGTAATCCCAATTGTGGGAAAATCATTACGAAGTCAATTCACTAACAATGTATAGTTAGTTACTGAAACCATGCCATTATTAGCGGGAGAGCTAATGATTTTCTTGGTACTTTCTTTTAATGGTTGTGCACATGAAAACCCAAAAGAGTCAATAAAGCAAAAGACTATTTTGGTTACTTTTTGCTTATTGCCCTACAGCAATGAATTACAAAAATCACTCCAACTGTACATAAAGCAAATAAAACATATAAAATTACAAAGAGATTCCTCAAATTTCATATTAAATATATATAACGATGAACTTAATAAATTATACAAAAACAGCAGCATATTGTAAACAGATCCATGTACGAATTAACCAGCAGACATTTTATCCAAAGAGCTTAGCCTTTCATCACCATTCAGAGAATCCATCAGAAATTATTATGTAAGAACATTTTGTAGATAATAGAGATTAAATGATGGCAATGGCAACGGTGGTTAAAAATATGTATTTGTATCAAACAAGGGGGAACAATTCTAGGTAGTATCCTTTATAGCAAGTAACAACAACAGGCAGAAAATAAACATAATAAATTTATAAGGGGATGGCGAAAAGAAAGATACACTCCTGTCATAATTCATGCATTCAGAACTGGACTTTAGCTTGTCATGATCTCCAGTTTTGTGAATCAAATGATTTCAAAATCATGACTGAGATTTTAATTTACTCTGTTTTGTCTTCTTCCAAATCAACGTTCAATGTTCCGTCGTTGCTTTGCACTGGTCTAGATTCCGTCAAAGTTCTTACATCCTTTGAGGGCATTGTGAATGGTTTTATGAGTGTCAATGAAGTTTCGTCCTTGTCAAACCCTTCATTTGCATCTTCAGAGTATGCATACCTGTAATAGCGTAGAAGAATTGAAAATTGATGATTAAGAGCTGAAGAAAGGAAAATAGTGAATAGATAAAGAAGAATTGTGTTAAGAGGAAGGTTTCATACCGTGTTGAGTTCTGAGAAGGCGCCCAAAGAGCACAGATGACACATAAGAGAGAGAACGATAGAACTTGCCAAAAAGCAGGGATGATCCAAGCATTCTGCCAATGCTCATTGTAAACGTCATTTGACTTAAAATAGAGCTGCAATCAGAAGTTACAAAATTAGTATGAAGTAACAACTTGAAGTTGAATACAGAGCAGAATAAGAAAGGATAGATCTAATAAAGTTATATAACATTCTTTTACAGCTTTCTTGCTGGAACTTGAAAAGCTAACAATTATATAAAATGTCTACTGTTACAGAAGAGAAACAATATCAGAGATAAATTAGCCTTGACATTTGCAGTAACACGATCACGATCAGCACTTGATTCATATTACCTCGTAGCATGTCCAACCAACAGACACGATAACAGCTACAGCCAAAGCATTTGTGAACTTTCGGTAGATATCCAGCTTAGTTGTCATCCTTCTAGCCTGTCACATCACATCAGCAGTTAAGCGGAAACACCTAATTCATCCTTAACAACAACAACACTAACATGAACATAACTAGATACCTGAAGTTTGTTTAAAGTTGATGAGAGGGAGGTAAATATCCAAAGTATGAAGAAAGCATCCAATATTGCCACAGGAAGAACAAGAAACAGTCTTGCTTGTCCCGATAGATCACTGACTGCTCCGACATTTTCCACCAATTCAAGTACTTCAGATGCCAAAAAGAAGGTCACGCCAAGCATGACCACCTTTGATGTAAAACCACCTAAGGTAGGTCTCACAACACCATAACCCATGGAAACCATCAGAATGATAATACGTGCAACTGTACGTTTAACAGCACCGAAGGTGACTGCCCATGCAGTGATTCCCATCGGCCTGACTCCAGTCTCATTAAATTCAGCATACTCGAAATACCAAAGAGCCATCTCGAGCATGCCAAGAGTTATAACCAACGTTATGCAGTTCTGCAAGGGAAGAACTTCTCTCCAAAATCTTGCATACTGCGAGAACCAGAATATTCCGAGTATCACAAAAGCAAGGGACATGAACCCATAGAAATTCATTAGCGGTGCCATTCTACCAGGCAAATAGCCAGTAGGATTTTTCCAAATAGTTTTCCCCTCGATGACTAAATCCTTAATATCTAAATCACAGTGAACGAAGTACAAGTTATACATCCCTGTTTTAGTAATTGGTATTGACTTTGACGGCAATGTTGCCTCTAGCTGATCTACATTGAATGAAGCACCAAACACTTGCGGCCAGCTAGGATCCTTTGAGGATGGCCGGAAAATGACTTCACCTTGAGAACACACGCCCAGCTTTGCAAGATCCGACGTGCAACAGATAGCTCTTTGGCCCCCATAGGCTGAGCCCCCAATTGCCTCTCTATCTTCCACCTCAAAAACAAGGACTTGAACCAACCCAGTGCTGAAGTTGGCATTTTCCTTGGATCTTCGAAATGTAATCTTTTCAAAACTGGTTTGAGATGACCATATAAGATAGTCAATAATAGCAACTGACCAAATGACAATAAATGTTGCACCGAAGAAAAGAACAAAAAGATTAAAAAAATGATAAATAAATCATATGCAGTATTCCCTACCCTAAAAATAATACAAAGACAACTAAGAAAGGCGCGTTACATATTATCCAGTGTAGTATTTAGAATTTTTTTGGTCAAAATTTGAGGATCCTATAGCCTTATTTTCCAACACTATCGACTTCTACAGAAAATTGAATCAAATTATACGACAAGCATAAAATTGAAGCAAAAATTAAATGAATTTCAATCATTTACTCTCTTTTCATTCAATAATTTCCTCCTCCAACTAAGAATCATCTCCTGAGGCAATTCCACATTCTTTTTAGACCCAAATGTGCCACCAAAACCACCCATAAAAAAACAAAATTCAACAACAAAATCCAAATTTCTTCCATCAAAACCTCACAAAAAATACTCATATATCAAATTTCAGATGAAAAGAAATGGGAATTTACCGAATATAAGAGTCTCCATTGTTAGCAGAAACATCAGCAGTTTCATTGAGACTAGCATCAGAAATAGAAGAGTAAATCCCTTCACTCCCTCCATGCACCACAAAAGCATTCCCTTTGTTCACAAATTTTTCTCCTTTATACTCGTGCAGTGAAGCCTCACAAATACCCACCAGCAACAACACACTTAAAACCGAAGACACGAGCACAGAAACTGAGTTACTCGTCTTGACAAACATTGTTATCACAAACACAAAGTGAAATAGATAGAGAAAGATTCAGTTTCTTGTTTTTGTTTTGCTGGATCTGCAGATGTGAACAGTGAAAAGAGAGAATAGTTGAGATCTTGTTCTGTGCTGGACATAAAACTAAAAGAGAGTGAGGTAATTATTTCAGTAAGACTTTAGTTAACAGTAGTTTAGTTTAATAATAAGTACGAACGACCACGAGAGATACTTTTGTTTGTTGTATGCATTAAGCAGAAAACAACGGTAACAGCTGTAGACTGTAGATGGAGACTTGCATAGTCGCTACTATGATTGGGTGAAAAATGTCAATGCCTATACCTACTAGGCCGAATTTGCGTCCTTCCACAAGTTTCGAAATAAGGTAGAAGAAATGCCACATGATTTTATGTATTAATTAGACTGTTTTTAAGTTCTAACTTGAACGAGCACCCGAACAATATTCGAATCTCAAACATTTTAAAGTAACATACAAATTTTGTCCGTCGAAGAATCAGAATACCTTGAGTGTTACCCAAATCTCAAAAACCTAGGCCAATATTTGAGAAAACAATGCAAATGTTTGATTAGTTGTTTGAATAGGTGATTTATTGCTTCTTAGAATATTATATGCAAAGTCTTAGAAAGATGAGGCTTATTTCTGTTTTGTAAATAAATTTTCAGACACAACAATTGGAAAAATATTTGAGACTCAAAGGATGAGAATTGTAATCAACTGATATCATCTCTCCAACTGATACAAAAAAATTTAGAGTTGAATCCCACTCACACTAGGATTAGAATAGGAAGGGTCTTCATCATTCAGTATGTTCTCATTACTTTTACCATCTCAAAACTTAGAAAGTTGGAATGAAGCAACCTTTTGGAAGGAGAGAAACCATTTTAACAGAAAATAGGAACATAATTTGATAATATCAATCAATGGACAAGTACTAAGAGCAAATGACAAATCATAGAACAAGAAATTCAAATGTTACAGAGATTTCACAGAGAGAAGATTGAATATGCTAATTGATTCTCCTGCACCACCACCTGCCTAATAGTTGCAGAACATTGGGTGCAGGAGCAGGAAACATGCTAGTCCAAATCCAGGAACTCCATTCTTTTCCTCATTGAACCTTTAAGATCTGTTGCCTCCCTCTCTGCTTTCTGTGCCTGAAACGGTTAAAAAGCCGGCAATTAACATAAGCATGCATCAAGACAAAAAGGTTCAAGAGTCCAAGTATTACACAAGCATCTTATAACCAAGTATCATTAATTTCTTGTTCTGTACTTCTGCGTGCTAACACCTAAAAATTGAAGATTGATTGAGATGTATACAACTATATTCAGTGTACTTTGCACAATGAAACGCATAGAATGATATACCATTGTCTAATTTTGCAAGTTACTGTGTCACACACATGTCCACCTTGAATCTAAAACGCAAATCGCTGTCCACAAATCACACAATGCAATCTAATCTAACTACCATTTAAAAATGCTCTACATATCGTAATTATGTGAAGCCAGAAGAATTGATGATTCATTAAGTGAGCCATGGTCATGTAATAAAACAAAAATGACGTACCCTTTTAATTTCTGCAGTTGAAACACGACTCATATGTGAAGGAAGTTCATCCTGCTCCAAGTCCTAAAGTATCAAATGCAAATCTCAAGAGGATTACACGGGAGTGTGAATTAAAGAGAATATTCATATAAATCAAACAAACAAAGACAGAGCCTTACCAGTTCACCAATTAAAACAACATTCTCCCCACGAATTACATATAAACCTAAAGGGATGTCACAATAAAGGTCGCCAACAATAACTCTCTCACATGCACCCTCAAGAACAGCATTAGCTGCATAGAATAGACATAACATTTTCAGCCGCAGGACAACATTAGTATGCAAAATCTAAAAAAAGTGAGGACTTGGGGAAAGAAGAAAGAAAGATGTACCAAATTGATCAAAGGAACAGAGTGTTCCCATGAGCTTTCGGCCATCACGAAGCAGTACAAGAAGTTTCTCTGCAGCAAAAAATGTGTAAGAAAAGAAGAAAAGTGCCCCAACCCACAGTTATGGAGCAAAACTATATACATAAGCTACACAAGTAGCAATCACTGACAAAATTAACACAGCTCTGCACCTCTTTTTTGATCCCAAGCCAAAAGAGAGGTCAACCAATACATTAGTTCGAGAGCATGATGACTAAACAGGTTGCACTGTGAACAATTATCAGCAACAATAGGTAGCACAATCAGTAAAAAAGTGAAAAAATACATTACTGTATTTTCACAATTACAAACATCAAACCCACAAATTTCACAATTATGGAATGCAGACATGCATACAAACATATGTCTATATAAATGTGATAAGAGACATAAGCTTAGTACAGTGTCCCCAACTTTGCAACATGAACAACAAAATTGAAACAAAACTACTAGAAACTAAGCATAAAAATCAATACTTTCATAATCCGAAGGCATTATATACATATGTAATCAATCACAAGCCCTAAAAAATTGAGACTTTTTAGCAATTCAAATTTGTTTGCTCATGTTTGAGAGAAAAATAAAAGCTTACTGTCTAAATAACTGGCAAGAGAAGTAGAGAGGTAGACATCATCAGGGCCAGCCCACGACATTGTTTTCTTTTATGAGCTCAAAATTTATTTTCGGTATCTCAAAAACAACCGAAAATCTTCCAAACCACCAATCCAAAAATTGCATTGGCCGCTCGAAAATTCTCTGTTCCTTTCACCACCTCGCTCACTACCTTCTAATTTCAACCAAAAAACAAACCCACAATTTACCCAGGAAATTCTAAAGATTCAGAACCCTAAGTACCCGAAAATATTAAAAATAAAAACTTTATCAAGAAACCTTCAAATCTGCAGTAATTTGATCGAACCCAAGACTATAAAATCCAAACTAAGACGAACCCAGATCGCTAAATACTCGAAAAAAGCCTATTTGATCAAGAAATTTTCCGAATTGAAGGAACCCAAAAAACCCTAGAATCGGATATGTCTTTTAATATTTTTAATCTCTTCCGGATTGAATGTGCTAAGTGGGAGCTAATACGAAACTTAGATCCAATCAGAGCGGAAGAGAGAGTAAGAAAGAAAAAATTGAGAGGGTAAGTAAGAGAAATTGAGGGAAAGTGTGGGAAAACTTCTAGGGGTAAAGTGGAAATTTCACGAAATCCACTTTTATTCTGGTTAATGGAAGGAATTGAAGAAAAAAATAGGATTTATTGATTGATTTTAGGTCATTGGATCATAATGTGACCAAAACAAATGATTATGAGCATTAACTAATCAATTATTATACAAATTAAAATATAATTTATTTTAATTATTAATTTATATAAAATTGCCCAAGAGATCTTGTTAATCAACTTTAATTTATAGAATTATATTGGTTATTATTCATAAATACATCCAAAAATAAAATAAAAATTAACCTTTAATTTTGATTATCAAATTAAATTAGTACTAAATATGTGCTAATATATGACTAATCATAATTAACATTGTAAAGTATATTAATGTTAATTAAACTAGAGAATAACATGTAATTCACAATTTTGAAGACCAATATTAAAAAGTATATAATATAAATTTATTCACCTGAAACTATCTTACAAAAGAGTGAAGCTTAGCAAAAAGGTGTACTAAAATTATATAATAAAAATAAATAATGTTTTGATGATATTTCAAGAACATGTATTGCTCTGTGCATAATTCACAGATACAACCATGAAAAAAGGGAAACATTATCAAACAAATAGGGTAAATTCTGTCATTTTTCCGGCAGGCCATGATCGAATTTTCTGATCTTCAGCAGCTTAACATGGAATCGGCAACATTTTGTACCTGGGAAATTGTTTAAATCGGGAAAGTTATAGAAATTAAATATACAAATTTATCGGTGAAGATTGAAACTATGTAAGCTGTTCTTGTTATACCTTTAGTAAGTATAATGATTTGCAAGAGATGAAATGGGTATTATCTATATCTCAAGAACAATATCTGCAAATTTTCAAAAAAAATATATCAGAATTGGTAAAGATGTGCATGTGTTGTTGATATGTGAATGTGTCACGTAAATTTATTTATACAAATTGATGTGATAATTAAAAGAGTCGACAAGTGAACTTACATTCTGAATCGGTCTTAACCCATTTACACCCGTCGTTACTGTAATTGTTACTAATTTTCTCTTGTTTTTCCATCTCATCTTCATTTCCTTTCCTGCTAGAAACTTGCTTGTCCTCTATATATTTCTTCATTGAATATGCTCGAGAACAATTATTCTGAGAGCTGATCTTCTTGTGCAACATTATCCTTAAGAACTGCAAGTAGAAGAAATTCATAAATTATTGGAGATTTATATATGCTGATTGAAGAATTTATAGTTACTTACTCTCTCCATTCTAGACTCTTGAAGTGTATCTCTCAAACTTGGTTGTGGTGCAAAGCCACTTCTGCAAGCAAACATTTTCTTGAGAAGGAAGGAAATGGATTTTTTTCTGATGGATTTCTTGCTTTTATCAGATCGAATATCTTTGCATCTACCAAGAATAACACTGATGGTTCGATCAATATCTTCATCTTTGATATCTTGATGATCATGATCTCTATGATCAATATCTGATTGATCATTACTGCAAATTGCATTGCTAATTCTCCTATCAACTTCCAAGCTAGAAGGGCAATTGAGAAATCTATCCAATGGAAGATTTGCAATTTCTTTTTCTTTATTGTCTGAAGAAGAAGAAGAAGTTGGTTTTTTCCTCAAGAGTTTTGTCAATTCTTTCTCAAATTTCCCAATTTCTTCTGGTGTGAAATCTTGTAAATCCATGGATGAAGATGGTAATTCCTCTTGAATGTGTTGGATTTCTGAATAATTGTTTTCTTTGTTTATTTCATGATTGTTGCCAAAGGTTCCAATTGCTAGCAATCCATGAGGCCAGTCATTGAATTCTTCCCGAGGCTCTTGTTTCTTAGCATCTACACACAACACAGAAAACAATTTTGAGACAACAACCAAATTGCAAAATTACATGACATGCCTTACAATAATTTTGAATAAGCATGTATGAATTTTTTTTTAATCTCATTATCGACACGTTATTAACTGTTAGATTATTAATATTTTTTTTTTAAAAAAAGAATTAAAATATACTTGATTGACTTCTAAAATTAAATTCCATATGATAAGTTGACTCGTCCCAAATTTAGATTTTAATGTAATTCGTTGACTTATTAACTTATATCGTATTATTTATTTAAAAAAATTTGATCTCAAAATGGTAGATTTCATATCCAAAACAAAACTTGGATTCAATCAAAATTCCCCATCCTTTCCTCCCCTAAAACTAACCATAAACATGAACAATGTCTACTAAACTAAAGCACTTTCTGAAAAAGCAGTAATTGCTAATCACTTCATAATTTGGAGACAAAAATGAAAAACTCAACCCACCCAGAAGATCCTTTTGGTAATTATAAAAAGTTATTTTGACACAAAGAGGAGTCAAGAGGTATATGGAACAGAAATGCTTACAAGAAGCCGGAACTGCATTTGGCTTTCTGCTAATTTCTTGCTTTCCATTAAGCTTATTTTGCATCCAACCGAAGAGCTGCATGCCACCAAACAAATTAATTGATCAAAAACTCTCACAAAAAACCCAGAAAATTCATGGAAAAATGAATATTCTCTCTCATTTTTCGGACTTACCTTCATTTTCAGAGAGAATAAAGAGAGATTCTCTTAGCTTTTTTGTTCTTGCTTTTCCTTTTCAAATCTGAAATGGGAGCAGCTTTTTGATGATAAATACCAAAAGTTTGAAGAAGTAAGTGGTAGGAATGTGCTTGGAAAAGGGAGGGATGACAAAGAGCTAAGCTTAATATATAGCAAATGAAAAGTGAAGCTTTTCGAAGTTATAAAACTAACTGAATAATCAGTCAGCTTTGATGAATTTCATGGCCAAAAGACTACTCATAAGCAGCTTTTCTAGATGCTGCCCAGACCCTAATAATTTTCCCACCACAGTTTTGTATGTATCTTAGTGTATATACATATTCATACATAATTCTCTTTATACAACTCATGATATTATTCACATTTCCCACTGAGCTAAAATACATTCTCTTGCATATTTTATAATGTAACTATGTCTCTATGTCTATCAAAATAACACATGGGTTTGAGAATTCTCCGGGGTTGATTTTCTGGAACATCCATTGCACCTCGTGACACTGTTAGATCTTTGAATACAAATGCTGAATTCAAGACAAAAACTTTATATTATTTTATTTTCTTTTAATATTCGAAGTACAAAATTAATTAAAGAACCCTATGCATATATGTTATCGAATGGTTCTAGAGTTGACACATACTATTGTTTCAAAGACAGCTTGGTCTCCAACTTGTGATTTAATATCCTCTTGTGCTACTCACTCTTATTCAATATTCTATCTAGGGTTATCTTATACTCGTAAACTTAAATACTAATGTCGAGTTGTAAAGAATGATATCAGAGTCGAGAACCCTCGTTCGGAATTTCGGAAAGTAGAGGCAACAAGAAGAAGAGGACGAAATAAAAGTCTAGAAAAATGGAAGCATGGAGATGGAAGAACCTCAGGTTCCCATGGGAATGTCGTCCATTGATCTCACCTACCAAATACAGCTGCTAAACCTCTCACCTGCCCCAATTTGTAGGGCACCTTCCTACTTATCTTCTAAGATTCAATTATTATTATCAGAGCTGACATAATATTCACTCAGAGATTTATCGACACCAATTTTAATTACTATAATAACAATGAATGTAACTTGAACATGTACTCTCGTATTATGGTTTTAAACTAACATCAAGACTCGAATATTTTATTTAAGACATATTGGTTTCGTTCCTATATAATTAAAAAATTGTATAATTAAGTGTAATTATACAATTTTAATATATTTATCCAATCGTGTAATTACACGATTAACCGTGTAATTAGATCTTCTCAATTACATAATTCAATTTTTAAGAAGATGAAATTTTATATAATCATACAGTTTTATTTCTTTTCTTTTTATAATTACAAAGATACACAATTTTCAATTTTTCTAACTCTTTTGTATTTTTATTATTTTTTAAGAGATTACCAATTTGTCTCTCATTTATAAACACCGATATATAATAGAATGTCACGAGAATAAGCTAAGAAAATATTTATTGTAGATATGAAATTACATTATGTTCGCAAAACAAAATCATATCTTTATTGGCTAGAGAAAACAGGAAATCCAGCAAACTACATATCCCCCATGTCGAGGATTTGTAGATCATTTATGAAATTAATGCTTTATATGAAAGCATATGTTAAATATACATTAAGTTTGAGCTTAATCATAATTAACTAAGAGTTTAACTTAGAATTAAGTAATGTGAACAGATCATGTCCGTTAAATTATTATTATTAAATAAACTATATTTTTTAAAAATAAAATTGAGAAAAATGATTGAAAGCATGCAAATGGCTACGTGTCAAGACATAGTAGATCTCATCATCTCATGTCGGTCCAACACGTGTCCCAATGGGGTCGGATTGACTTTATACTTATTAGCCAAGTAAATCGTGCTTATGTATAACTAAATTAATTAATTTAATTATATATAAGCAAGGTTTACTTGGCTAATAAGTGCACTTGTCACTCTCATGTTGCACCATACAAATTTAATAATTAAAGAGTTTTCTTAATCTTTAGATTATGAATAATTTAAAAGAATTAGGGTTTTGGTTAATCCAAGCAACTTGATTGACCAAAGTGTATGAGCTGCTCAATCCTCTCATGTTACTAATCATCTACGATTGCTTAATTGGTGTGATTAAGGAAGCATGCATACGTGTTAACAACATAATTAATCAAGGAACTAGGATGTTCTTTGGTACATAGTACACAAAAAGTTATTATTAATACATGATTAACAAAAACCAATAACATTATCTCGGATAATCTATTAATAAAAAATTGAGTTGGGCATATTAATGTAAATATTATTGAAAATGAAAATACAATTTTTTTTTAGAAAAATGTAAATACAAAATTATCTAATAAGTGACGATGTTTATGTTATAATAAATAATACTGTCGTGTGATACTATATTGTTAATTCATTATATTAATTTTAATTACGATGTACTATAAATTAAATATCAAATATATTTAAAGTTACAAATTGAATCTCTCATGATTTCAAAGAAAAAAAATGTTAATTATGTTTTTTATATTAAACTTTAAATAAATTATAATATTCTATATCCATCGTCATCTGATTCGTCATAATAATTAAATTTATTTTTATATATATTATAACTTTTTGTAAGGATATATTATTTAAAATCAAGAGAAAAATGAATAATAAATCCTCGAGATGGATGTGAAACAGAAAAGAAGAAGAAATGAAAAGGGGAGTCAAGATTATACAAATCAAACACAAGAAACAAGAAAATAAATAAACAAAAATTGAAGAAAGCATGTGGGTTATTGCATCTACTAGATATCTAGGGTTTGGGAAACATACCTAAATTGTTCATGCCTTGCTAAATTTGGAATGTCATAAAACTTTGGACTAAATATATTATGTATTTGTATGAGGTGGAAGAAGGTGGTGGCCATCATTGTTTTTTGACTAGCTATTGCTATATGCTCTCATTTTTTTGGATCTTTAATTCATTGATTAATAGATTAATTGTTTATCAAAGTATGTTTTGCATTAAGATTAAGCAAACGTTTTGTATAGAAGAATTTGATAGGATGTTTACTCCCATGTAAATATTAATTAGAATTAGAGGTGATCTTAGAATCATGCGACACAAACGATTGATTGGTTGACATTTTCAAAATATTCATCATTTATGAATCAACTTATAAAATAGTTTTGGGTAAGTTTCCATGGTTTTGATAAGCAACAATCTTAATACATCTTTTAAGTAATTAATGAAAATCCATTGAGAAACAGTCACATGAGTTTGTTGCAATAAGCAAAAGCATCAGATTCCCAAAATCACCTTTTGACCCTAATTATATAGTCACAAGCCTTGTTCTTAAGATCTAGACGACATATCATTTATATTTTAAACATTTAGACGACAGGCCCGTCGTTTGCAGATATAAGAACCAAACGCCTTGACGTCCATTTCTGTAAAGCGGGTTATTTCTTCCCTTGAACAACAAAATGCATAAAGATCAAACAAGCACAAACGATTTACATGTTGATGATTTATGTTGCATTATAAGCCAACATAGGATGAATTTTTTGCTACCAAAAGCATAGATTGACAACATTTAGGAGCAATCTATGCGATTCTTCAGTGGCACTTTGATTTTTAAAAAATCCCTTCTAGAATTTAGCATCAAAATAAAGGAGGGAAAATAAATAATGCATTGAAGTTGAGTTTATAATGTGGGTACGAAAGATGGTGCTATGAAGCCTGTAAAAACTAATAGACAAATTGGAGATCTACAATATAAAGATACATTGTCTACTATGCAAAACAAAATGATTCCAAAAATGTAAATCCCATCTGTTTTATTTCCCTTTTGGGTAATGCTTGGAGCAATTCTAAGCCTTTAAATAATGATGGTAGAATGAATACTACACCTCCAAAATTGATATTCTAACAGTTGTAAAGCTATGAGGTGAAATCTAGGAACATTGAAATCTGTGTATAGATGGACAAACACTACATTGTGCATGAAGAATATAGCAAGATGCATGAACAAATGCATCAATATTTGGACAGACTAACAATAATCTGGGTTCGCAATTGTAACCCTTCTAATAAGTCATAAACAACTCTAGACAGAAACTAATACTGCCAACTTGCCATTAACTCTAGATTCATGTCTACATGCTTAGCTTTAGAAACATGATCTAAACTCTCAGCAATCAGAATTGTATCATGTTAAAAAGCAGTAAGTTTAGTGTATACAACAGCAGCATATGGGTCATAGCTGATGAGAAAATCATGCTGCAACTTCAGAATCAGACAAGCCTTAATTGAAAGAGAAGTGATTACAAACAAGACATCGGATATTTCTATTGATTTGCACTTGCACGGAATTGTGTCCTAAATGATAATAAATATCATGCTCACAGTAAAGCATAGCTACAGCCCTGTCACCGAGAATTTTGTGTACAACCACATTGGTTTTTGAAGATAGACAAAGCAAGGAAAATGGCAGTTTGTTGAAAGTGCAAAACTAGAAATCAAAATCAGTCAGGTTTGGTCTGAGAACCATAAGATGAATCGATCTTGCATTTAGTACATTCTATAGACATATGTGAGTGAAACTGGGGAAAGAAATTGTACAAACCATGTACCTCTGCTTCTTAGGTGCTTAAACTACAGTTCATCATGTGTTGTAACTGTCTCTCCTGTCAAAAGCACCATAAAAAAAAAAAAAAAAAAACAATGTTAATATCATAAATTTCAAACTAGTCACATGCATTCCTAAGGAATATAAAAACCAATAAGAAAAAAGTGGTTTTGCCAAGATATAAGCAATATGGAAGTCGTGGCCAAGATTTCTTGCTTCAGTATTCCACTTTGTTACAGTTTAATCTTGAATAAGTTATTTGGAGGTTAAACATTCTAAAATTGTCCCCAATGTTTTGCAAAATAGGCTTTATTTCCTAACTCCATTACTGGTGGAAAGCTTTCATTTAGGGAAAAGTTCACACTGCTGTAGCTACAAATGTTTGTATCAAATTATTTTTGTTTCTTCTAGGCAAATAAGTATGGTTTGAAATCTCAGGGCCTAATGCTCTGTTCCACTACCTTAAAGATCAACTGAAATTTCATAACTGTTTGGCTTTGGAGTGTGAATTTTAAGATTCCAAACGGAATGAAACATAAAAGTTTTGAATTACCAAAGAAAGCAAAAGAACATAGAATAGTTAAAATACAAGTACAACATTCCACTTATTTAGTTTAAAAAGAAAAGTATATTTGATATACAAAACAGCATATACAAGTATGATGGGTAAATTGATTTAGTCTCTCTTAGGCTCACTAGCATATGAGAATGTATGCCAACATCTCAACCAAATCTTTCACGTTAAATCACTCAAGAAAACTTCTAGATTTACCTATACCAACAGTCTCGATCTTCACAGTTTGAGAGGAAAAAGAGCAACAAACAGTATTGTCCTTCTCCAAACCCCACCAAAAAGGAAAACTGAAGATACAGTCCAAATAGAAGCATCCTATAGCAATATAGAACTAAAGGAGAAAAAAGAATTCTCTCTGTTTTTCTTGGTGAATATTTATAAAAAAGTTTATAGTCAGAGAAAGGGTTAATCTCGTAAGCATATTTGTTGACCTCATAACTGATGGTGCCGACTTTATTTGTATACACTATACACAGGAGAAAGGTCATACAATATAGGCATCATAATTATTGTCATTTTTGTAAATCATAGGACTGAGCAAATTTTGGCCATCTATATATATTATTTGCAATGTCAACCGCAAAGAGAATAGGAATTAACCTGAAGACATCTCTTTAAAGAAAAACAACATCTCTCTTTGGGCTGATTGAGGAGAGTCTGAACCATGAACACAATTCTTTTCCGAATCCAGGCCACACATTGCCCTTATGCTGGAAGTATTCAAGAGAAAAAACAAAAAGAAAAAGAAATCACATATGAAGAAGATTTGAAAAAGAATTCTGAAGTGACAAGATAAGTCAATCTCACAAGCAATAGATATAAGAGCAAAGCACAAAGAAATCAAAGTGTGAGAATGGATAACCTGTGGGGATGAGTAATTTTAGCCTTGCGTGCATCAGTTGGTCCAATCAAAGCACGCCAATCAGCAATAGCATTTTCCTTCTCCAAAACCATAGCTAACACTGGACCACTGATAAAATCAAAGTCAAAAGAGAGAGATAGAGAAGCTCAAAGATATGTACCATACAATGAACAATGACAGCATATATAACCTTTGCAAAAAATTAGCTTGTTCATTTAGAGCTTTAAATCCTCAGAGCTACATGAAAATATAAATGATAAAGCAATTCCTCATACCTCAACCGCAAACTATGCCTGAACTTTACTTAGTAAAATCTAACAAGCAGGCTCAGACAATTATAACGAGCTTCAGATACCTTCAGTAAATAAACTAAAGTGTTTATAAACCTAGTGAATGACTCGGCAGACAAATAAGGATGGAACTTTTTGTGCTTATTTACAAGCCAATCATCTGTTTCATTGGATATTGGACAATTTCATATTAATTGATGCAAATAAATGGAATTAGCTAGGAAATGATCAAAATAATCCAAACTTAGACATAAAGGAAACATTTGACATAATAACTAAAACGGAGTCAAAGATACCTCGTCATGTACTTGACAAGACTAGAAAAGAAGCTCCTTGAAGAGTGTTCTGCATAAAAGATTGTCGCTCCATCCTCGTCAAGTAGAACCATTCTTTCCCTCAAGATACTGAAACCAGACTCCAGAATCACCCTTTTGATCTCATCGGTGTACTTACCAAACAATCCATCAGGCTTGATCATAGCTAGTGTTTTCTCCTTTTCCACACTTCCATTGCAAAAAGACCTGTGCCGGTCATCGAAGCACTTAAGACTAGAGATTACTGCAATGTAAAACAGCTTTCTGGATTTGAATAACGATTTCCCACCTAGATAATTCTATGTTCATGTTATGTATTATTACCAATTTACCATACATTACCTTTCTACAGTTCCAACTAAGACAACTAATGAGGACAGCCAAATAATTCATCAATTTCACTTCCAAACACCAAAAATTATCGTAAAATTAGTATCAAAAATCAAAAACTTGATAACAGATAAACCAGAAAACTAAAGCTGACTTAAGTCCTCAATCTCACGCATCATACTCAAATACCCAGATGATGAAATCGTTGAAGTTTCAAAAATTTAAACACTTCTCTTTTATTTTCCTTCATGTTACTAAATAAAACTTAAGCAATTACCTGCTGGAAGATGAGATACAGACCAGAATGAAGAACCCAACACGAAGAATCATTGCAAAAATTTCTTCAAACTGTAAAAATGTGTCATTCAGTCTGTCAAACCTCAAATGTGAGGTAATTGGAAGACAAGTTGGCGTCACTCGCAGTTGCATAAGACTAAACGAGATACAGAACGGCGTCCCTTTTTTGGTCTCGAAAAATAGATGACGCGTCGTTGAAGTCTCAAATTCTAGAACGACATGACGTTTATAAGTTAAAATTCGTTTGATAAGTCGGTGTTTATTAGTTGGTGCGACAAACGGTTTCTTAATTCATATAGACGACGACATATGGTTGTGGTATAGGAAAAGAAAATGAATTGTCGTTATTTTACATTACGTTGAGACGACAAGTCATCCATATTTTTGAAGTATAACATTTTAGTCAGCATACTTTGTAGTTGGCTCAAATATCAGAACCATTATGAATTATAACAAAACTAAGAAATGGCTAAGAAAAAATTTGGATACAAATCATACATATTTTGACCAAAAAAATGACTATAGACTTGTTTAAAATTGAGGGCACAGTCGAGTACAAGTAAATAGATGATTGGTAAACATTAAACTTAGTCATAAATCTTCATAACCGGAAACTGTAAGATTAATCTCTTTATGCAGAATGTAAGCAGAGGAAATTGGGTTAGAGAAGTAGTTAGCACAATGCAAAGGGAATGAGAAAAGCAAAAGCATATTCCACAATGGCAGTCTTGCCAAAGAACATTATGTATTTGAACATAACATATACAAATACACACACACACACACGCATATACATACAGGACAGTAGTATAATCTGTTTTCAGTTAGTTTTCTACTTTGATGATTACAATCATCCACAAAGCTCATAGCAGCAACTTACGCACTCAAAGCAAGCAAGAGCAGTGCAAAGTTGTGATAAAACAATTGAGCATTGGTTATTCATGGATGAACAAGTCTGAATGAAGCACATGCAACAGACGCGATCAAGCAGCCTGCCACAACAGCTGGAAGCAACCTTAAGGAAGATATCTGTGGCTTCCAAGGACTTTGTTTCCTCAGTTCCTGGAGTAATATTCTCAGCTGTTGCTTTCAAGTTCCCAAATCCGACACCTAGACTTCCAAGGAAAACGTAATTTTGGCTAGTAGAGTCCACCTTCTTGAGTAGATCAATTTTGTTCAATAGCTGGTTTTGATGGATTTTGAAGAACTGAGTGAATAAGAACAAAACTTGCAACATTTCTGCACATCATAAGGGAAATCATGCATACCTCCTGTAAAAAAACTGGTTCAGATTCTTTCCTTCCTGTTTGAAGTAAAATCATGTATGTGTACTCGGATGGAACCCCAGTTTGTATGCTCATTTTCGCAACCTACGACACAATGTCTCAGGAGGTTGTAATTAATATAGAATGAGAATACCATTAATGTTTGCAAAGTATTAGCGCAATATCTTCAACAATTTCATTACTTCTTGGTGGCAATAACTCATTTTTTTTTTTCACAAAAAAAAAACTTCCAATGCATAGTTAAGTTGTAAATCCAATTCAGCATACCTTCTCCTTCAGCTCTTCACTTTCTGACAACCAAGCTTTTGCTGTGAGTATTTTTATTTGTCTCCTTGCAAGTAGCTGCCAAGTAACAAAATAATTAGAGAAGAAAATGTACACTACACCCAAATTTCTAGTAATATTAAGTTTTGAGACATTACTCTATCAAGTGGCACATCCTTATCCTTTTGTGCTTTCAAGTCTATAACGAAATTGCTCATATCTGCCATTAGGCCACCAATATTAACAGATTCGGGAAAGTTTCCACAGTATCTGCCTGATACAATCAATGGATTATTGATAGAGAGGTCTGGAATATGTGATGGAAACAGCTGCAAGGAATGTAGAGAATAGAATTTATCAAGAGAGATCAAACCAGAAAAATTCTATGTATAAAGTGAACAACTATATCCAGTATACCTCAAGCGAATCAAGATGTTTGCGAGTCTCCAAGGTTATATTGGTTAAAATGACAGATGAAGCAGCTGTAAATAATCTTTGTATTCGATACTTAACAGAATCTGGACAAAAGAAAGCAACATGAAAGTAAAAATGTCAGAGTAGGTAACTTGGTGCTAAAATTAGCTGATAGAAAGGAGGGAAAAAATTACCTGTATCATAGGCATTATCATAGTGACCCCTCCCAATTTGTGCGAGCATTTGCAAGAAATAGTGATTAGAATATGAACCTAAGAAGAATTTCAGTCAGTAAACCAATGAAACTTATTTTAGTAGATGGAACACTTAAACAATGCAGCAGATAAAATCCCAACTCCAAGATCTTACCTATGCCAAAAGTACATATGCGAGGAGAAATTGATCTTGTATTTGTGAGATAACTTTTCACTTCATTGCAAATCTCTCGTTCATCTTTCACAGCCCCATCAGTAATGAGGAAAATTAGAGGAATCGATTCACTAGTAGTGTCTGACAACAACTTCATTGCCTAAACAGATCGTGAGATAAAACCTTCATAAAAATTATTTGTTTAAAAACAAGTATGGTTGATGAGCCACTTGAACATGTTAACAGATTATACAAACCTGTTTAAGGGAAAGTAAAATGTTTGTTCCACCATCGGCAACTAAATTACTAAGCCACTGAGTAGCATTTACGATTGCTCCTTGAGAAGCCAGCTCCATTGACGATGAGAATAATTGAGTCTCCCCATTGAAAGCAATAATGTTAAAGGAATCCTGTGGGTTGAGCTTAGAAAGAGACGCCAATAATGCAGTTTTCGTCTGCTCAAGAAGATCTCCTTGCATGCTTCCACTTATATCAAGAAGAAATACAACATCTTTATTGAAAACCTACCAAATTCAACTAATTGAATAATTACCATAATGCATTTTCCACAATTTGTTAACAAATTGCAACATGAACCAAGAATATACTCCGATAAAAAATCATACACTGGAATTAATGGCAACAAACCTTCCTACTCTTGTTATTTCCAGGGAACAGATAGAGACAGAACATTTGTCTTTGATCAAAATCATGCAACGCCGGAGATTGCAAGAGTACACCACCAAATAAATCACTTGAAGAAATCTGAAAACACACAACTCTAACAAGATAAAAGAACTTGCAGTGATGCCATGCATTACAAAATAAATCTCTTCTCAACATGATACAAACAATACAAGGACTTACAGTATATGAAAATTTGAAGTCAACATTCGACCATTTCCGTACATCTGCTTCGTATAAGAAGCTTAATTTTCCTCCCTCGCCACTTATCTCCTGAGAAACCATAGTATTCATCTCACATAACACATTCAGTGTATTCCAAACTTGATTGAAACTTAGAAATTATCAAAAAATGGCATACCTTTAAAGGATGGCTAGCACATTTGCAAACGATTTCCACACTAATGCCAGAGTTAACCTTCAACTCTATTTTTTCCCTCTTCGAAACTTTCTTCTCCGCGGGAATGACATATTCCGGGAAAGTAAACGGTACACTAAGACAGAACTGACCCCCTTCATAAGTCAATTTCTGAGACCAGTTGACCTTAATTGAAAGAGTTGAACCTCCATCAACCTAATCAAATGCAAACAATGACACAATTAATACCTTCCAATAATTAAAATAAAGCGTGATTAAGAGTAAAACTACTGATAAATAAGTAATTAATTACCTGGGGAATTTTCAAAGTATATATCCGTCCTTTCAAATATCGACCATCAAATTTGGTTTTGCCTACATTTTCCTGGTATTCTGCATCTTCTTCCGTGATCAATTTGGTCTGATATGATCTCCCAGAAATGTGAACCTCAACACCTAGAAGTGAACCCTGTTAGCCAAATCATGTTTTTCTTGAGAATTTGAAACAAATAACTTCAAAAGATTACCCAAAAACAAAAGAATCAGAAATCAGAAATCAAAAACAAAAAAATTATCATATAATTTCACCACCTGCTCTCCCATGGGAACTGCAATTCTGCAATCACACTTTCTGCTAGTCATGATACAGTGCAAACGCCAAGTTCCTTTCACAGCAACAAAAGCAGAATCAAAACAAGAATCAACTTCCATTTCAACTCCATGCATATGCAGCGGAATCAACGCCGGCGGCACGCATTTGCCATGCACGTACGGCTGATAACTCGGCAGGTCGGGATTATCCACAATCTCTGGCTCCCCCACCTCCGCATACACCATCACCGACTCCGGTAAGTAACTCTCCGGCTCCCTCGTCATCCCCGGCGGCACCACCACCCCACCTGTACCCGTCTCTTTCCCGTAGTATATCCGCTTCGACAGGCTCAATCCGTAGTCTACACAGCTCGCAAACTCACTCGCCATCTCGCCGGAAAAAACAGGTTCTGGTGAAGTTAAATGATCTGGGTCAGCGTATTAAGCGAAGTTGAAAGTGAAGAGAAGATGAACAACACTAAATATGAACGAATATATATATAATGCATTAACTGAGATATCTGTAAAATATTGTAGCATAAATGTGTCAAGATTTTGTTGAAGTATAAAAAAAAAAAAAAACAGAGAAGACAGAGACAGAAGACCGTCTGCAACGGTGGAAATGGGTAATGCATAGTTCTCATTGAAAGGCAGTTGGAGAGATGAGGACGAAAAGTGATAGTGGCTCCGTGGAAAACACAAGTTTCAAAATCCTGAGGCCAATAGTAGATTGCCGCGTGGTGTTTGTGATGGGACAGACATTACTGACCAATGATGTTCTTTATGGGTGCGTTCTCATGTGGTCGAGTAGAGAATTATTTTGTGAGTTGACCAATAACTTATAAAAATTGCTTTTAAATTTTAAAACGTATTTGGTTTGATTGATAATGCAATGAGAGCATTTACACCTGATTACCACCTCCCAATAAAGCAATTGGGCCCCACAAATTAAAGGGAATTGATATAAGCGCCACGATTAGGATTAATGATGATTAACTAACAGCAATAATAAAATAAATAATTGCAAATGATTTTGGAATAATAACATCTGAATTCCTAAACTCTTATATTTCACAAAGAAATACATATTCTCTTATATCTTTATCAAATAAGTCCCTAAAATCTATTAGTAACAATTCCAATTATCACGTCGTATGTGTATCTTGTCAAATAAAAGATAAAATCTTATCTTATCTTAATTTGACTCATTTAATAATCATATCAATAATTAAAAATTTTAACCTAATATAATTATTAAACAATTAAATAATTTATAATTGTGTTACATATGTAATATATTTTTTTATTATATATTGTAATATATTTTTATAATACTTTATATTTAAAAATTAATTAATTTTATTCTAAATATAATTAAATATCTTTCAAAAAGTATTAAATATAACTAATTTTTTTTAAAATATATATATAAATATAAAATAAATTTATTAAATCATAAATAAATTAGTACATTATAATTATTTAAATAATTAATTATGTCATGTTATGTTTATTTATTTAATAATCGTGTTATTTTATATTAATTCAAATTTATAAATTCTTATCGATTTAACAAATCGTATAAAAAATTATCACTTCTAATAAAATCTATACTTAAATAACTTAAATAACGCTTCAATAATAAAATACAAATTGATGATATTTCAGTCATTTCAAATGAAATTGAGAACTTATTTGATACAAATAGAAAATTAATATATTAGGTGTGATATCTAACACTACAGGGTCTCATATGTTATTATACCAAAAGAATATCTTCAACACTTAAGGACCACCGTAGTGGCCCCACGGTGACCATAAAGTCTTCAAAACAACTAAACAAGTGTTAAAATTTGACAACATCAAAGACATGGACCCACGACGATATCTACCATTGATACTATATGGGTATCTTTGATGGTTCTTTTGAGGACCATGTGATGGAGGAGAGAAAGAAGGAAATGTACAACTTGTCACATCGGAAAAAGACCTTTCCATGGGTAAACTTTTTGTTCTTATATTATAGGGTAACCCTTCAATTAAATGACACGAGTATTAATTAAAGAGCAATTTTTGATAAAATTCGTAAATAAAAAATTTGGAAATTTAAATTTAGATAAAATAATAAAATTATTAAATATTAAATAAATAATACGATACGATATAATTAATAATTATTTAATTAAAATTTATAATTATTAATTCATAATTCTTTTATGATACAATTAATTATTCGAGTAATAATATTATGCAATCTTTTTAGAGGCATTAATTTTGTATGCTAATCTAACTTACGTATACAAAATAAATAATACTTTGTATTTAAACAAATTATCTTCCTTAGATGAGAACTCTCGATTAGGACGAGAATTTCTTCACGATAAAAGAATAATGGTTATTACTCAGGGGAAAATTTTTGACAAACTTTCTGCAACAATAACTGTTGTTAAACAATGAAGATAAACGATAAGCAATCAAAAAGCTTGCAGCTAAGCAACTGAGAATTATATATCTCACTTGCAAGAGCAGATCGGGTTTCATTTGCAAGCCATAAATTGTTGCTGCTGATCATTTGAAATGAAGCTGAAGAATGCTAATGCCTTCCACAAACCGCAATGTCTTACGATCTTTAGCTGTTCCAAGTTCAAATCTACTGCATGCTTGCTTACCAGATATGAGCAATTCTTAATCTCAGACACTGAACAAAAACAGAAACTTCAACATCTTCATGTCTTCGGTTTCTTAGTAGTTTGTAACAACTACCAAGCTCTCTACCTTGCTTATTGTAATGGCCCTGGTTTATCATCCGGTATAGGGCCCTTATTGGACTTATTGGCGTGGTTATAACTCTACATGGTCCATTTAGTTTACCGAGTCACAATTTTTACAATCTGTGAAGTCTCATTGTCCAACAAGTAAGAATTTGTTCGCTTATAAGTGGTCATAACTCTACATGGTCCATTTAGTTTACCGAGTCACAATTTTTACAATCTGTGAAGTCTCATTATCCAACAAGTAAGAATTTGTTCGCTTTAACTTAAGGTTCTCATGGATTTATACTTTCGCAAGTCTAATTTAAAACTGATGCATTTTCACATAGTTCGCGTCCTTTACAACTCAAACTTAAAACTCACATTTTTTATCATCCGCAAATGAGTATTAATATCAATTCTTTTAACTGATACTCACACTCACCTGCAAAGATACAAATTAGTGAAAACTTTGGATTAGAGCAAATAAATTATTGCTTGTTGAACCGCAAAGCTTTACAAGCTATAGCGGTCATGACTTAGTAGACTAGATGAGCCCATATAAGGTTGTGACCATGCTATTAAGCCCAATGACAAGCTTTATTCTATAAAGGATAGATCGGGACTGATATACTTATCCTCGATCGTGCTTGCTAATGTAATTGTTTATATATGTGTTTGATCAAGCAGTCAATCCAAGTTCCATGCTCCATCACTGGTAAATTTAAGACAAAAAATTATTTTAAGTTTGTTAAGCTAAGTTATTGAATAACTTACAGGTAATTAAAATGGCGGTTTCTGTAATATTCTAATTATATCATGGGTAGTTTAGGTAATGTCTGTTCCCCAGGTATAATTTTATAAAAACTTTTCAAGTCAGTATATTGTTGTCATTTGCTTGCTTGCTTGCCTGTTTATTTGTTTCAAATATTGTTTTAATTGCTTTACAAGTTGCTCGCTGCTAAGAACTCTTGTAAATCGAAGAAAAATCGCAGTAGCAGTAGCGTCACTAGCGTGCAACAATGAGTAGAGGAAGTGGAGGAGGATACGATCGCCATATTACAATTTTTTCGCCGGAAGGTCGTCTCTTTCAAGTGGGTATGTACAAATATCTTCCATCTTATTGTTCTATTATCTTAAAAATTACATCTTTTGCGTTATTTAGAGAAAATAAAGTTCTGGGTATGTGGCTTGATCTGCTATCGTTGATATATTGGTTGATTTTAGTTTCTTTCAAGTGTTAGGGGAATCAAAAGTTGAATATTTTAGAAGTTTTTTTTTTTTTTTTTTTATGATACGAGTAATATGGAAATAAGAGTAGTAAATTTGATCTCAGTTGCGAGTTTCTGATTATAGGAGAAAATGACTTAATATATTCATTTTTTTAAAGAAGATTTGAACTTCTATCTTTGGACCCGTTATGGGAATTTAGGTTGACATGCTGTTGGTTGCTGAGAAAATTGGGGGAATTAGAGAAAAATATGTTTTGGTTCTCACTAATGTGGGAAATTATTAGATAACACGTTTGATATTTCTGATGTGTTGTTATAGTATCCAAAAAAGGTGAATCTTTTGTGTTGTTTACCAGAGCTAAAGTTCTAGTTATGTGATACGATCTAGCTGTTGGTTGATACTAGTTTCTTTAAGTGGTAGAGCTATCAGAGGTGAAATCGTTTGTATTTAGTTGGATGATTTGAGCAGTATTGGGCTTATTTGTTTGTAGTGTTATCTTCTACACGAGTTTTGATAATTTTTAGTTGCTAATTCACTGATGTAAATATAAGGGATTTAAGTGATAGTATGAACTTTGTTCTTGATAACCCACTTTGGTGATTTTAGTTTACTTGCTGTTTGATTGTTGAGAAACTTGGGGGAATACAGGAAAATATGATCTTGATTCTTATCGATTGGTTTGAAGTTCTCTTTTCTCTAAGCAGAAAAAAAAAACAAGGAAATTTATCCTTATTAATTGGATTCATTGTATCACATCAGCTGTAGTATCCATGTCTTGTGCTTCGTGTATGTTTCCATGGTAACAGATGGAGTGTTAGGTCTATATTGCTGCCTTTCAAGAATTGTTCTTGCTTGCTGGACTAGTAATGAATCAATCATAATCTAATGGTGTTTTGAATGACTGAATAGAGTATGCTTTCAAGGCTGTTAAGGCTGCTGGGGTTACCTCAATCGGTGTTCAAGGAAAGGATTCAGTATGTGTTGTGACTCAGAAGAAGGTCCCAGTGAGTATTATTGGTTGATTGTAGTTAATCCTTTTTCTACTTACTAGTTGAAATATGATGTGAGTTTCAAAATTCTAAATTAATGCAGGACAAACTTTTGGATCATACAAGTGTCACACATCTTTTCCCCATCACGAAGTACCTTGGATTGCTAGCAACTGGCATGACAGGTTTCTTTTTCGTGCTATTTTTAGCTTGAAGATATGAAAAATTTATGAAAAAAATGTGGTCAGAAACATCTATAAAAAAGCTAGAGAGTTCGAGGATCTTGATTTTACATGTACGGCTTTATCTTTTGAAACTGCAAATTTAGTTGGGTCTAATTCTGAGTAAATCATTTTTATATGGCATTATTCTCGCTTTAGTTGTGCTGAGAAATTCTGAGGATATATGTTGCAATCCATAATAAATGGCACAGTACCTATTTGTTTGAGTACATTTAATGAGTTGTCATGCAAGAGAAATCAATGAATTATTTTTAGAAACAAAAAAAGATTCATGTAGAAAGATGGCAAGTCAATCTAAACTTTTTTAAGGTGAAATACGACCTAGCAAGTTTCTTTCTTTATTAATTATTTCTTCCCTGAAGAGTATCTTTTTAATTCTCATTGCTACTGGTCCGGAATTCCCATTTGCATCATTCTTTTAGGTTAAAATATAGAAACAGTGGATCAAGTTTTCTTTAAAATATGTGGAGCTTAGATGTCGTTGTCTTATCATTTTCCAGCTGATGCAAGGACGTTGGTTCAGCAAGCAAGAAATGAAGCTGCTGAGTTTCGCTTCAAATATGGATATGAAATGCCTGTTGATGTATTATCTAAATGGTATATTTTTTATAACCTTCAATATATTTTTCAACTCTATCAGTTGCTGAAATAATCATGCTGTGCGCTGAAGTGGAATTCAACTGCCACTTTTTTAGCATTCAGTACTTTTCAAATTGTTGACTGGACCTTGTCTTTTGCCTCCTCCATTTCTATCATTTTTTACTTCTTAAATTTATTATTATTTAATTTCCTTATATGTACAGGATTGCAGACAAATCACAAGTCTATACTCAACATGCTTATATGAGACCGCTTGGTGTCGGTATGTTTTCTAGTCCTTCAGAGCCGTGAAAGATATTATATTAATACAAGGCCCTAACCATGTTACTGATGTTGCCTTCTCATGTTCTTTTATATTTGCTTTTGAAGTTGCTATGGTTTTGGGTATTGATGAAGAATATGGACCTCGTCTCTATAAGTGTGACCCAGCTGGCCATTTCTTTGGCCACAAGGTATGTGTCTTTTTTTCTTTCAATTCTGTCCGATGTTATGCTCTTGTTTATATAATACTGTTAAATGAGGTGAATTTATATCTGTGTAATTGATTTTGATATGGTTTAGGCAACAAGTGCTGGATTGAAAGAACAAGAGGCAATTAATTTCTTGGAGAAGAAAATGAAGAATGATCCTGGATTTACCTATGAGGAAACCGTGCAGGTAGATGTTTGCTTTCTCTTTATTTACTTCATTTTAATAGTTGCCTTCTTGATGTAAACAATCATGATTCTATTTCTAGAGTGTAATATTTTTATTTGTTTTTCATTTCTAGACTGCGATTTCTGCCCTGCAATCAGTTCTGCAAGAGGATTTTAAGGCCAGTGAGATTGAGGTACTTAAAGTTCCATGTATTTAGATCTGTTGCCATAGATCTAACAAACGTTGAGGTGCTCAATGTACAAGGATCATTTTACGAAACTTTTTGTCATTCACAGGTTGGAGTTGTGAGCAAGGAGAATCCAGTCTTCAGAGTTTTGTCCATCGAGGAGATCGATGAACACTTGACTGCAATAAGCGAGCGAGATTGAGAGCAACTTAATGCTGAAACCGAGAAACGAAAATGCATTTTTTTTCCTTTTTTATCTTAAATTTAGAATTTCAAGTTCTGATGATGCATAGCCATTGTCCACCAAAGCAGAAAAAACCTTGAAAACAGGTTCTATTCTGTGCCAAGCAAGGGGAAAAATCTTTAACATTGACTGAAAGTGCTTTTGTGTTGGTAGCTTGTGGCTTTTACTATTTTGGCTCATTGACTTTTAGCTTCTGCTTTGTTTTATCAGAAGTATAAACCCGCCCATGTTTTCAGGTCTCTAATGGCCATTGTTGTAAGGATATTGTAGTCATTTACTTCTCTTAAAGTTTGGTTATTGTTGGGAATATTTTTATTAAATTTTATGAAATCTTAACAAATATGTATGATTAGTAAAATTAATCCAGAAAATTATTGTAATTATTTGGTATTAACATTTCAAAATAACATTTTAATTTTTATATTATTTCTTATTTGTAAAAAGATAAAATAATAAATTGCATAATTTCACTTGCCACAGATAAATTAAAACATTACGGTTAAAATTATATAATTTGAATTATTGTGTTGTATTCATGTTAAATAGGATTAAATAAAGATTAATTTGATTAGTAATTGTATTAAAAAATAAAATTTTAATTTAATATAATTATTAGATAATTTATAATTATGTTATTTATTTAATATTTTAATATATATTATAATATATTTTTAACTATTAATTAATTTTATTTTAAATATTATTAATATATTATAATTATTTAAATAATTAATTATATTACTATAATGTGTTGGATTGTATTGTATTGTATTTAATAATTATATTAATTTAAATTCATCAAATTTGTTTGGGTTTGTGAGATTGGTGGTCAAACATTACCAAACCCTAAGGACTCGTTTAGTTAAGGTAGGCTTTACAAACACTTTCTCCGGTTAGCCCAATCACATCCTTCCACGTGGCTTTTTCTATTGGAAAAGGAGGCATTAATTTAATTAATTAAGTTAATCAAGGATTCAAGCTTTATTACCAAATAAATAAAGATAAAAATAAAAATAAAAATAAAAATAAAATGGTTGGAGTACCGAGTACATGCAAAAGTCTCCTTGTTCCTTGAAAAACTACTACGTTACGAATTTTCAGTTGAAATTCCTTCCAGCTGTTACCGTTCAGGTTTGGACAATTTATCCTTAACAGATTCTCGCTATATTTAAGGGTCTTTTTGGGTTATTCTTTTTTTCCTTCGATGGTTTTTAGTTTACGATTTTTCTTTTCGTTTGATTCTTTTGGTTTAATCGTATTTATTTGTATGTAAATTTGTAATTTTTATGGTTTTGAATGTTAAAGTTTGATGCTTTTGATTTGATTGTTTTGTTTTGTTTTGTTTGGTTGCTGAGAAAGTTTTGGGAACACCAAGGAAAGTTGTTTGAAATGTGAAATATCGGTTTTTTCAGCTGCAAACAGAGAGTTCATGTTCGTATTATTTTTTTGTTTAAATTTTAATTCACTTTGTTAAGGGTAGTGATTCGACTCGTGCGTTGTTGATTACAAAAATTTGATTTTTTTTTTTTTAAGCTTCAATATTTGTTAGAAGATTGATTTGAAATTGATTAAGCTGATGAATCCCTTTTTGGTTTTTATTTTTTTCTTGACAATTCACATGGAACTTATGGTTTGTGGCTTTTTATGTCTGTGAATATTGATTTGAATGTTATTTAATTTGATTACGGTTAAGGTTACAGTTGAATGTGTAATTGGTGTAGAAGTTTAAACGTTTTTCATATTTACTTAAAATTTATGGGATTTTGGTATTAATGTTTAATGTCTGTAATGGTCAAATTGAAGCCGAAGGATTACATATCATTGTAGATTAGTATGTTAAGTTGAAAAACTTGAAGTAGATAATCATTGGGTTGTTGACTTTATTACTACTTTGTTTTTCTAATTAGGGATAAACTCATGGCCACTGCGACAATGGCTACTGCAGCTGGAGCAGCTGCTCTTTTGTACTACACATTGAACCGTAAATTGCCAACAAGTCCATCAAATGGGGATGATGATGACGAAAACAGTGGTGTATCGACCAGTCATGCTCCTTTAGGAATTGACCGTGTTTCACATAGTGTAATTCAAGCTCCAGCTACTTGGTTGGAGACGATATCTACTTTGTCTGAGACTCTTCGATTCACTTATTCCGAGACTCTAGGGAAGTGGCCCATTGGGGATTTGGCATTTGGGATCAATTTTCTATTGAAGAGGCAGGTAAGCATGCTTGATATTTGAAGAATATGATATGTGTGAAATAATGTATGGTTGTATGTAATTATGTTAATTTGAGGAATGAAATACGTTCATGGATAAATTAACTATACGCATTTTCCTTGTAATTAGGGAGACTCTTCAATACAATTGTAGGGTTGCAATTGGCTTAGAATATTAAGAAACAAGGTGCTTCAAAAGTTATTAAGAAAAAAGGTGCTTCATAGGTAAACTGCATGATTCTATTTGATCACACAACTGATGCAAGTCTTATTGGCATCAGTTAAAGAGTACTGTAGCTGTGCCTTTACTATGCTGCTCATTTTAAAATTTTATTTTTCATGGTAGCTGATAGAACATTTTAATCTTTGGCTTTTGATATGAGAGGCAAAAAGGCTAAGAATAATTTTTCCACCTTCATGGCTAAAGTTTCAGTTTCATTTTTGTGGAACCTCTTGTTTTGTTGATGGGGTGTTGTTTTATCTGTTAACTTATCATTCTTTTGCCATGTGTTGTTGCTACCAGTAATATGAAATGATTAACTATTTTTTCCTTCTCATTCTCAAAATGATTTAATGTGTTTTTTGAACTATAATTTGCCCTGTACGAGATATTAATTTAAAATAACAATGAGATGCCCTTTGGCTCTTTGTATGGGTTTCTTCTGTCTTTTAGTCAGCCAATCACCGGATAAATTCATGTTATCTTTATATGGAGCAACTAAAGTTAATGTGCTAGAGTGAATTTATGATGATTTGTTGTGGATTATCTTTATTATTTTGTTGGTCATGATTCTAATTTCGGACCATATAACTATGATTTTCAGGGGAACTTACTTGTTGACAGCATATTTGGTGGTCAAGATAGTGTACGGCTTCAAGGACCAGAGATTATTGCTGAATTTAGATATCTCTTAAATTTGTTGACCCTGTGTTGGCATTTTTCCAAAAAACCATTCCCTTCATTTTTGGAAGAGACTGGCTATGCTGAAGAAGATGTTATTCTTCAAGAACCTAAAGCAGGAGTATGTTATTTTTTTATCCGAATGTCACCATCTCTGTGTTGTTTTATTTGTTACTTTCTCTAATTAGAGTTGGTTTGGACCATTGTTAACCTATGCAGATATTGAAGCCAGCTTTTACAATTTTAGTTGATCACAAAACAAAGTGTTTTCTCTTATTGATTCGTGGAACACATAGTATCAAGGATACTTTGACAGCTGCTACTGGAGCCGTGGTACCGTTCCATCACACTGTTGTGCATGAGGGGGGAATCAGCAATTTAGTTTTAGGTTATGCTCATTGTGGGATGGTTGCAGCTGCAAGGTGGATTGCAAAACTTGCCACTCCTTGTCTTATTAAAGCACTTGAGAAATATCCTGATTATAAACTTAAGGTAAAAACGTATCTTGAAAATCTTTCCCTTGCATATCTTTGTGAGTTGTTAGTTCATTATTGGTAGGGAACGTTTTATTAGTCACACAAACTTTAACAAGCCTTGTAACATTAAATAGATAAATAAATAAAAGGATAAATGAAGTTTCAAATAGTACTTCCCATCTAAAGTATACATTTAGGCCAATGAAAGTGTATTCTCACACAGGTCTTCATACGAATGCTGCATTAGAAACTCAGTTCTATCCCAACTCTGTTCCAGCCTTTTGGCCTTTTTAATTTTTCCTTCTAACTCTTTCGTATTTTATGCTCTAACTTTCTAGGTCTTCCATGCTGTCTTTTCTTATTTTCCTGTCATTTGTGATTTGTGTCCCTGTTTTGCTGTAATAAGTTTGCAAGAACTTTTTAATTGATATATTCTTTAGGTCAAATAGAGTTTTCTTTTTGGAACCTTACATAAACATAGAAGCGATAGAGTTTTATTTGACACCTCTTGATTTAAATTTTGATGTCATTTGCTGGCTATTATTGTTATTTAGCTGAATAAATTTTGATCAAATTCGTGGGCTTCAACAGATTGTTGGACACTCTTTGGGTGGAGGCACTGCAGCACTTTTAACATATGTATTGAGGGAGCAGAAGGAATGGTCAACAGCTAGCTGTGTTACATTTGCTCCAGGTCTGTCAAGTTTTTGGCGAGTGTAATAACTTGATAATGTCATTCTAATGTTTTCACTTCAAGTCACGTGGAGTTGATCCTCTGCATATGGTTTCAGATCTCAAGTTTGTTTGTTAGGTTTAGTTGGGTCTGGTTGATGAATTTGTTGTTTGTTATGCATAGTAGTAAACTGACTATACATATCTCATACAGGTGCTTGTATGACCTGGGAGTTGGCAGAATCAGGGACTGATTTCATTACTTCTGTAATAAATGGAGCTGACTTAGTGCCAACATTTTCTGCTGCTTCGGTGGATGATTTGCGTGCTGAGGTTATGTTCCTACTCAAAATCAGGATATAATTACTGCCTTATTTGAAAAAGGGTGAAGATCCCTTGATAAATTGGTCTTCTACTTTTCAATAATGGTAGGGATATAAACTCTTTCATACAAACCGACGTGCAAAGTTATGATATTGCCACATATCTTGTATAATTTATTTTTCTCTTACACCCGTGAAAATATAAGACTGTGACAATGGTATAACACTGATACATCAGTTTGCATAAATGAGGTTGTACAAGAGTTTGTATCTGTAGCTCTGTTGTCTACTTTTTGTAGTACGAGCCATAAGTCATTTGTTGTTGTCATTGAATCTCTTAAAAGAACTTTTTTCTCTATTCTTTTCCTCAAATTTTGCTTTATTTGCACTCCAGCAGGCTGAACTTTTAGTAAAATAGACAAGTAGTTGGTCGTCCACCCCCTTTTTGCTTTCAACTTTTGACTTTTCCTCTATGATTGACACTGAATTTACTTTGGCAAGATTGTAATTTCTTTAAAAGTGATCACGATGTCTGTTCTTACAAGAAGCACAATATCTTTCCTTAACAAGATCTTGAATATTGGTATGACAGGTCCAATTAACAGAGAATGCTGGACATAATTGACATTTACCAAAACATTGCTCTCGGTTGTTTTTCGATTAGCTTTTAAACTATATTTTTTAGTATCTCACAAGGAGGAACTTATTTCAGGTGACAGCATCTGCTTGGGTGAATGATCTTAGGAATCGGATTGAGCATACAAGAATTCTTAGTACCGTCTATCGTTCCGCATCAGCATTGGGTTCCCATCTTCCATCCATTGCCAGTGCTAGAGCGAAAGTTGCTGGGGCTGGGGCAATTTTGCGCCCTGTTTCAAATGGTACACAGGTAGACATTTTTGCCATACCAAGTGTTGGCGGTGAAAGTTGCTAGTGATTACACTTTGGTTATATTGAGCCATTTGATTGTCCACAGGTCGTGATGAAAAGAGCCCAGAGCATGGCTCAGGCAGCATGGACACGTCCTAAACTTTTGTCCTCATGGTCGTGCATTGGACCCCGCCATCGTCATTCAAGCTCAAAAGATGAGGGAGGTTCCCTAGAATCTTCCTTCAAAACAGAATCTTGTGAACCTCTTGTTACATCCCCAAAAAAAGCCACAACTTTAATTGAAAACATTCAGTTTCCTGTATCTTCGTCAGGAATGGAATGGTCTTCAGTAATTCAATCATGTTCTGATGAAGCACATCCTCACTCGGCTGGGGTGGTTAATCTTGATGACGGTGAGGACCTCGTGGGCCATAACTCACACGAAGACCGCATGACCGAAGTTGAGTTGTGGCAACAACTTGAACATGAGCTTTATGAGAATACAGGAGGAGAGGATGGTGATGTGGCAAAGGAAATAAGGGAAGAAGAAGCGGAAGCCATTGCAGAGGTAGGCGAGGGCCAGGCAGCAAGGACTGCACCTGAAATGAATGAAGCACGCAGGTTTTTCCCTCCTGGAAAGATTTTGCATATTGTTACCCTTCACCGGGATGGTGATTCTGAAACTATCGAAAATGGTACCACCACTTCTAGCAACTCTGACAGTATTCAGCTGCCAGCAGAGACTAAGGTTGGGGTTTTCCTTACTCCACGATCACTGTACAGTAAATTGAGGCTGTCACAGACTATGGTAAGTGATCATTTTATGCCAATTTATAGAAGACAGATAGAAAAGCTAATAAAAGAGCTTGAGAAGGAACAAACTTCTGACAACCTATCTCACCATGAACATACTGAAGAGGTAGTGTTATAGGGAAAGTGATGATTTAACCTATAATTTGTGGAATAGCATTATAGAAAAACATCATAGAACAAACTTCTGATGACCTTTCCGGCATAAGATTTGAATCATTGTTCCTACAAACTTCATTTTTGCCCAGCTGTTGCTGCAATGTGGGAAGACATTGTGATTTACTGCTACTGGAGTTCAATGTTCATTCTTGCATAATCAAAGGATACAACTCATTTTTGTCTAATCTGGTAATGTTTTATTTTTTGCCAGAAAAACATAGTTTGGTCTTCACTCACAACACAGTTTTCGGAAATTGACAATTTGTAAATTAGTATTTTGGTTTTTCAAAATTATTCTTTTATATTTGTATGAATGTCAATTTACTCTTTCAATAAACTATGTTAGTTTGAATTTACTTAGAAGTTGATCACTGAACTGCTTCTGCTTTCATGTATTTTGTTTTTTCACAGGCGAGCACACACAAAACAAGGTTGAGGAATGAAAATAACATAATTTTCCATTACTTTCCTTTTTCACTTTGGCTAATATTATATGTGGTGTGAATTAATGAAATTAGTTGGTCCACCATATTAATGATAAAATATTTTTATGCCGAATATTTGTTATATAGTTCCATCACAATACCTTTCTGATGGGTCACAATGCAAATGAAGTTGACATCCTAATAGCAGTTCTATCTAAACCCAACACTAGAATATTTTCTAAGTTAATTATATATCATTAGTAGAATTCAATGCAATATGGTGTTGATTGTTGAATGATGATATTTTCTTGTGACTATGAAAGCTCAATTTTAGAAGCCAATAAGTACATATTTTGACATGTATATATATTTATTCAGGAAAAAGTTTAGATCAAGGGAGAATTTTAGTCCGTATTATATTAAATTGTTGTATATTTTTTAGAATTGTAACTTTTTTTATAACAATTTTAGAGGGTTTTTGACCTGTAGAGCTCCAAAATACTTTCCATTTACGTTTATGGTCCAGCCCCCAAATGTGTTATATTTGAGACTAATTATCTATTTTTCGAATATAAATATTCTTCTTTATTAGCTGTCTATTAAACTCAAATTTTGAAGTTAAAATTCCTTTGTTTGATTATAATTTTTTATGTGAATTTTGAAAGAGTTAGTGAATCTTTAAGAAAATGGTTAAAAACTAGTTTACGGATGATTCAATGTTAATTTATTTGCTTTGATTAAGAATTTTTTTTGTTTGAATTTTGAGATTTAGAGAAATAATCAGCAAAAAAGAAGAAAAAGATAAATATCATATTCTCTAAATATGAAATTTCAGAAGATAAAATTTTATCGAAATTTCATTTTTCTTTCATGAAATTCATTTTTCTTAGACGAAAGATGGAATTAATTGAAAAAAAA
>JAXCLQ010000008.1:762580-773947 GCA_035584115.1 Cedrela odorata
TTTTTTTTATAATAATTTTAATTAATTAAAAAAATCATAGTTTGTCATGACATAACATAAGATGACACGAATATAATAGTTCATGAATCATATTGAACTTGTAAAATACAAATTTACCTAAATTATTTAAATTGGGACTTACACGACAAAAATTAATAAATCTATAAGATAATTAATAAATTCATATTTGTCTATTATATGTCATCCTAAATAGGTGGCCCTATATTTGTAAATTGAACTTAAATATTATAAATTGGATGATTAAATTATTGGCAAAGTCTATCATACAATCACAAAACAACAATAATTTTATAAAATTAAAAAAAAATTATGTGATAATGCTAATTATAAAACTTTGCTATCATGTGACATATGATCATTTTGATATGTAGGAATTAATTGAATTATGCCAATAAGTCCAAATTTAGATGACTGTGGGCTTCACATCAATTATATAAGACAACCATAGAATACTTAGATTAATGAACATAGATTATAATATATTGTATAAAATAATGTTTGCTGACACATTATATGATATCTTTAAACAATTATTAATAATTTCACTGGACTCATACATTGTTATAACATAATGTCTGTCGATGAAGATTGTCCAACGCTTTGTATATTATATTCTTAACAATTAATTAAGTGTTCTCATGTAATTTAATTAATGATTAATTAATTATATATCTCTAATTTATTTTTAAATTTAAAAAATATGACGTACATTTAAATATTTACGACATATTTGTTTCGTTATTGTGTAATTAAAAAATTATATAATTAAATTACACATTAATAAAAATTACAATAAAAATCTTCCCCGTGATTTGCTTTAAGAAGCACAAGAGAATTTGAAAACTCTTAAGTGATATGGAAGTGTGAATCGATAATTTGGAATTTCTTTGCTCCCAATTCAATAGATTCCATAATAACATAATAACATCTAGGCACTTAGGTTTTTATATTTTTGTAAATAATAATATAGTTTATTTATTTATATTAAGTAGGTCATGATCTATATTAAAATAACAAAATTACCCATATAATATTAAATTTTGACTATCCTCGTTTATAGATGTAGTGTAGTTGGGATAGAATTTCTTCTCTCGTGTGTCAAGGTAGATTTCTGAATTATGTTATAATATTATAGATCGAAATCGTCGTTAGATCCTTAATTACAATGTCAATAATCCAAAGGAAAAAAGTAAGGTTATTTTAATTATTTCAATAGTAGTTGGGATTTATTTTATAAAAATGGAAGAAAAATGTCCTCATTTGTAGAAACATAAAGAATTAGGGATTCTTTACATACTATTGGATGATGATTGATGGAGATTGATTTGGTGGGTCCTAACAATCGTTATGGGCCACAATAGGCCGGTTCTTCGTCCTACTATAGATTTGATGGAACTTCCCACATCATGTACTGCTAAATGCCTATTAGTGGGAGGCAATTTATTGGTAAATATTTCATTAATCAATGCTTGACAATTTTGACAAATTTTCTTTCTTTTTTAGAATAAATTTATGAAGGGAATTTTTATGGACGGTGCAATTTGGTTCGGTATTGTTTGAATTAATGGTCAAGTAAGGTGATATATGGTCTTAATCTTAGATAAAGACCTAAGAGTTCATGTGATCAAGATTGTGTATCATGCCTAAAATTTTATTTTCTTATTGATAGATGTAACTAAAATTTTGAAAAATTAATTTATTTCATTAAAATTTGTTATAATTGAGATTCAATGGTATTTAACATGAGAGGGGCTAAAATTTTCTGTAATATTTGACGTCACGTTGTTTGAACATATTTTAAGAATTATTTATAAGGACGTAACGATATATTGTATTTTGTATGAAACAAGGTAAAGTAGTGTATATTTCTTTATAATAACTTATGCACTTATCTCATACCTTATAATAAGAGTACCACGTTAAAATACAATCCCATAAATAAAGAAAATAAATAAGATACGTCAAGTAAACACGTAAAAAAATGTCATAATCGATTAATAAACGTAATGTTTATGAGATAGACATACAATACGAAATAGACTAATCTTCTAAATTAATGATAAATATACTTAAATAAGATATTCTAGTTCTTAATTATAATGGCAAAGAGTGATTTACTTTTTAAATTATCTTAAAGTGAAAAGTGTTGTCTATGTATGCATGTCATTTACATTGCGCATGATCTAATCTCTTGTCAATATATACAAGTATATTCTAAGAACTAGCACCAAACAATAGATAATGAAAGCATACAAGATATATACGGGATTATAAACGGCTTCGTCTACCTTTCCAATCTTTAATTTATCTACATGCATATCTAGCAAAAGCTTGGAAATAAAATAATGATAATAATAAGATTTGACACAATACATGCTGTAACGCACTCCACATATGAATACGAAGATGTTGTGTTACACGCAATGACCAAAATTGTAACCATGACTTAATTATATTATATTAATTGTAAGTTGATACATATAATATAATTAAGTCATGGTTTACATATTAATTAGACTATAGATTCAAAAATTTTGTCAAATTTTTGAATAGGGTACACAAATTAGTCATTTTTCTTTGGTCAGACTTCAATCGGACTATAAACTTGGTCAATCGATTCCCATGAGACTCAATGTGTACACAAATGTATAGATTGTATTGGAATGTAAGAGATGTAAAGACATTGATTAATATATATTATAATTTTCCACAAGAAATCTGTGGTTGGTGCCTTGGTGGTATGAGAGAAGTCTGCTGGCAGTTTGTCAACCCTTTTCTTTGGTCTCATTGAAGAATGAGAAGCATTTAAAAGTCTAGTTGAATTTTCTCCATTTTGAGGCTATATATGGAAGTACTAAGGGATCATATAGAATTTGATTATACCCAATATTTATTTTTTCGACTGTCCATGTCTATACTAAACTACTTCTCTCGCACCTCTATGTGCTTTCTTATTTGTTATCTCTTATGACTAGTCAATTGTGGATTCCCAATTTGAATAATACACCCATTTTTATTTTTATTTTTTCACTGTATATGAACCATCAAACTTTATATCAATGTCAATATGAAATAGTGCATCGATTTTATGCATAAATGGTCCCCTAGGGAATCCCATATGATCATCTTTTTCATAATTTAATTGTGGAATTCACCTTTGCCAAACTTGATAAGCAAGGCTATAGCTACAAAATTATTTACTGCTACTTCTACTGCTAAATTGGTCAAACTTCAAAATTCAAAATTCTCCGAGCCACTTTCAAAGCTGATTAGTTTGCATATAAGAATCTCATAAAATTCTATGATTCCTCTTTAATGGAAGCACAGAAGGAAATATCTATATACTTTCTGTAGCTGCCAAACCGGCGGCACGTGAAGTTTGCAATGCTGAAAACTTTAGAAGAAGACTTGAAGCACCACGTTATCAATTTGTTATTGTTTTTACCTTTATTATAAAACTTTCCTGCCCTCGAACTTTTCTTGAATTGGCAAATACGTCCATGCAGAGAGGATTTCTAGACGATCGATGAAGGAGATAATGTTGTGATTATTGCTTTGTTAGATATCTGTTTAATCAAGTTAACTTCTTTTACCATCCAACTTTTTGCTATTTTAGGACATGGGAAATCACTTTTTTTGTAGGATAAGATAAGAGGAATAACAGTAGAATGTATACAGATTTTATTTGATTGATTTGTAAAATTGATTGAGATAAATTTATTATGTGGAGATCAATCAAATTTAAAAGAGATTTAGTAAAATTACTTCATTAAAAGCTCACACTATTAATAAATCTCTATTACTTCAATTCACATCAATTTGGCCATCAAGTATTATAGTTCTTGTAGAAGCTAAGAATTTAATTTATGTCCTATGAAAACTCTAGAGCTTTACACAAATTAATTTGTAAAAAAAAAAAATATAGAAGTTACAACTAGCAAGTACCAATAATTTTTTTTTTTTTTTTGGGTTGGTAATTGTGATGGGTGGCTATCATGGCACCTTGCTATAGATTGCATTTAAGATGGAAGGGGACAAACACCGAAATCACATTGAAAGTTGATGACATTTTTTGCTTTATTTTTGATTAGTTGAGGTCCACAACAAAGTTAATTTTGACTCATGATGTGAATTTGCTTTTGTGGTCCATTCCCACTTTCCAATTCTTGTTGCTTAATTCTATCCATTCATTTTAATGTAAGATTTGTGTTGCACTTTTATATATATCATCCATAGGTTTTCATGTGTTAGAATTTATGAATTTCTATAATAATTATTGATTAATTTGATTTATCAATACCAATACCTTATCAAAGATCAACAATAACATGCGATTTCGATTGAAAATCGGCTCGTCAATTCAAAAATATATTCTCATATAAAAAGAGATCAATTCCGAGTATATAAAAAATAAGATCTAACATCTAATTTTAAAGTTAAAATAAAAAAGTAAGTAACATCAAACAAAATAGCGATTTTTTTTTATATTTATGTATATTCAAAGATAAATAAACGAATAAATAGATAATAAATTTTGTCTATTACTCTACTTTAATATGCATTTAAAATAATTAACTAATTGTATTTCTACAATATAAGGTTACATTACTTCAAGTTTATATCTTATAAAGTGCATGCATCCCTATTAATTTTAATCATATGAGATCCTAAGAGCAAGAGCAAGGATCTTATAAATAGCAAGAAGATGACATGACCCATGAAATTGATCACTATTCTATTACCAATCCCTATTAAAAAAAAAAATCAGTTTACTCTCTATTTTCTGTAGTATTACTTCCTAACAAATCATGCAACAATTCAATGCAAAGGGGACATGATTGTCATAATTGTAGAAGGCAAAGACATAAATGTCATTTGAAATAAATATATCCCACTTTCTCTTTTCCTTCCTATTCCTTGTAACCGCGTTGTTAAATAGTCGGATGGACAACCAGGAATACTCGTTTTGACTTAGCAACTGGTTTGATTTCCTGAAAATAAATAAATAAAAAGCCAATGAAAAGAAAAGGATGTTTCAAGAAATCAATGAAAGCAAAATTGAAAAGTAAAAACATATTAAAAACAAATGATTCACAATATAAAATTTGAAAAACGTGTGGACGGTGAGAACAAAATACGCACACCCCCTTTATTTTCCCCTATATATATGTGCTTGTAAGCTTGTAGTTATACAACAAAGCAGCACAGAAAACATCAATCTCTCCAACTTCTGCTTCTTGAACTTCTGCTTCTTGAACTTCTGTTTCTTGAACTTCTGTTTAATTAAATTTGAAGGGAAAGAGGGTAAGAGTGTTCAGGAAAAGAGGGAGAGGAGATGGCACTGACTAAAGAAATCATGGGTTGTTCTATATTTGAGAGATTATCATCATCAAAAGTACTTTTATACCAAAGTACTTTTGGTGAAAACAAGCTGAGAAAAAATCAGTTCTCGGTTAACCCAGTTTTGGTACCTTTGCAACAAAGAAGATTACATTTAAGGAAAGCAGGAGCTGCGAGGGGAATTCCTGTTGCAGCTATAAGTGAAGATTTGATAAAAGCAGCTGCTTCTGCTGCTGTCTCTGCTGAAAAAGCAGTGAAGTTTAAGGTTAGAGCTGTGTTGACTGTGAGGAAGAACATCAAGGAAGATTTCAAAGAGACGATCGTTAATCACTTAGATGCTTTCACTGACAAGATTGGCAGAAATGTTGTTTTAGAGCTTATCAGCACGGAAGTTGATCCCAGTAAGTGCTTTTAATTTCTCCTTCTGGCTATGCCATAAATGCCATTTTTGTGCAACTTATTTATATTTTTCTCTATCTGGGTAATTCTCTTTTTGCTTTTCATTGCTAAATTTGATGCATAAGAATATGATTCCCTTATCAGATTTCAGCTTTCCTCTTTTGGATTATCAAATCCTATTGATTTCTTCCCTATGTACTAATGATTGTGCTAATATTTTGATTACTTTAAAGGAACAAAGGGTCCAAAGAAAAGCAGAGAAGCTGTGCTGAAAGATTGGTCGAAGAAATCAAATGTAAAAGCTGAAAGAGTTCATTACACAGCCGATTTTGCAGTGGACTCAAAGTTTGGTGTGCCCGGTGCAATCACAGTGACCAACAAGCACCAAAAGGAATTCTTCTTGGAGACAATTACCATTGAAGGTTTTGCTTGTGGTCCTGTTCATTTCCATTGCAATTCATGGGTTCAATCCAACAAAGATCATCCTGGAAAAAGGATTTTCTTCACTAATCAGGTAATCATCAATGATCTTTTCTCTCGGGTATTAGTTTGACTATTTGCTGTGGCTTTTATGAATAATGTTTGCCAGTTAGACTTGTTCCAATTTGTTCATTGACATAGTCTAAGTAAAAGTCAAAACCTAGCGGCTTAGCTTTTGAATTTTGTCAAGGACAAGAAGTTGAACCATTCAGAGGAGAGCTTAGATAGCTACCTCTTATTGAATTCCCTAGAATTTCAACAAAAATCAAAGAATTTTCAAAGAAAGAGGTACAAGAAAATAGTAATTAATCTATTTAATGTTCCCTTATAATTTGATTTTGAGGACATGATGACAAAATAATAAACGAACTTGACAACCACTAACCACTAACCACTAACCATAATCCCTCAATCATTTAACATTCATAGTGTTGTTACCATTTTTTTACCTATTCAATGCTAACTTTGTTTTATGATTTCTGAATTTGAGCAGCCATATTTACCGAGTGAGACTCCTGCTGGGCTTAGAGCACTGAGGGAGAAAGAGCTCAAAGACCTTAGAGGTAATGGAAAAAATGAAAGAAAATTATCCGACAGAATTTATGACTTTGATGTGTACAACGATCTGGGAAATCCTGATAAGGGAAATGAATTCGCTAGACCAACTCTTGGAGGTGAACAAAGACCTTATCCTAGAAGGTGTCGTACCGGTCGCAATCCAAGTGATACAGGTAAATCTTAGATTCACGTACACTCATTCAATAAAATCTTAACGTAAATATATTAAAAATGGACAAAAAGTTGGGGGGCCAAATGCAATATTTTACTATTCAGAATATTCATTTTTATGGATTAAAATAAAGATTATTTCCATACTTGGCTGCAGATATGCATGCAGAGAGCCGTGTAGAGAAGCCACTGCCAATGTACGTGCCAAGAGATGAACAATTTGAGGAGTCAAAGCAAAATACATTTTCAGCTGGCAGGCTTAAAGCTGTGCTTCACAACTTAATCCCATCGTTAAAAGCAAGCATTTCTGCTGTAAATCGTGATTTTAATGGCTTCTCAGACATTGACAACCTTTACAGCAAAGGACTTCTCCTTAATTTAGGGTTACAGGATGGAATTCTGAAGAAACTCCCCTTGCCTAAAGTTGTTAGCAGAATTCAAGAATCTAGCCAAGGTCTCCTCAAGTATGACACGCCCAAGATTCTTACCAGTGAGTATTCCATCACCACCCTTAAAATTAAAATTTCTATTGATACATGTAAAGCTAATAGTATCATCGAGATTAAATTATTTTATTAGGCTAGGATTTTTTTTGTGTTACATACTAACAATTCTTTAGTGAAAAGCCAATTTGCTTGTGAAAATTATAGAAATTTTAGTGTAGAGCATGATGCCCCATGTTGCTAGTGGGCACAAGTGTGACAATTATGTTGCAGTCATGAATTTTCAGAAGAATATACACACACATAGATAAATAATTTTATGTGTCAGACCATTAGTGGCTTCTGAAAAGCAGAAAAAAAAAAAAATGACCCACCTTTTGATGGCTAGCTAGATTCCAATGGCTGCAATTACTTTATTTTTTCAGTGTAAAGTGCTTTTTGATTTTCCTCATTTAACATGTGGGTATGTAGTCGCTAATGGAGTAGAATTATTTAAATGAAAAGTTAAGATTACTTTGCTAATCCAACATGTGATTCATATTTACAGAGGACAGATTTGCCTGGTTGCGAGATGACGAATTTGCCCGTCAAGCTTTAGCAGGAGTTAACCCTGTCACCATCGAAAGACTTCAGGTTTTCCCTCCTGTAAGCAATCTTGATCCTGAAATATACGGTCCACAGGAATCTGCATTGAAAGAAGAACACATCGTTGGCCAACTTGATGGCATGACTGTTCAACAGGTAATTACAATTTTCTTTTCGAATTAGAATTCTCTCCAGATTTGATGTTCTAATATAATTTATTATATTAATATTGTTTAATTCGTATTTTACATTAATTTCTGACCAGGGATTTTATTTTTTTCAGGCTTTGGAGGAAAACAAGTTGTATATGGTAGATTACCATGACATTTATCTACCATTTCTTGACAAAATAAATGCACTTGATGGTAGAAAAGCATATGCAACTCGTACCATATTTTTCTTGACTCCTCTCGGCACTCTTAAGCCGATCGCCATTGAGCTCAGCCTCCCGCAGTCCGTACCGAGTGCCCGATCAAAGCGTGTAGTCACACCTCCGGCAGACGCCACCAACAACTGGATTTGGCAGCTTGCCAAGGCTCATGTGTGCTCTAACGATGCCGGGGTGCACCAACTTGTTAACCATTGGTAAGCAAATTAAATCAATTAAGCCAAGTTAGCTACAATCTTTATGTTTTCTAGGATTTTTTTTTTCTTTATGTCAAGTAAATTATTGAAATTATGGGGTGATTTTACAGGTTACGTACACATGCAACCATGGAGCCATTTATTCTAGCAGCACATAGACAATTGAGCGCAATGCATCCAATTTTTAAGCTTTTGGATCCACATATGAGATACACATTGGAAATCAACGCTCTAGCCAGGCAAAATTTGATCAATGCCGATGGTGTGATTGAATCTTGCTTCACTCCCGGCCGCTACTGCATGGAGATCAGCGCCGCTGCGTACAAAAACTGGCGGTTTGACAAGGAAAACCTCCCTGCCGATCTGATTCGCAGGTATATACAAGTAACCTAAGCGTATGCAACATATTGTCAATAGGGCTTGCTTTCTTCCTTTTCTAATTCCTTTTCAATGAGTGGAAAACTTTCTAGGAAAAGAAAATTGACTAAAATAGTAATGGGATTCTTCATTCTTTTATTGATATGTTCTGATGTTTGCTTAGATTGGTGTTTGAAAATGTGGAGAAAATCTAATAGAAAATTCTCTTTTCGTTATGCAGGGGCATGGCAATTCCTGATCCAACACAACCACATGGTTTGAAGCTGCTAATTGAGGACTACCCATATGCGACAGATGGACTCCTAATTTGGTCCGCAATCGAGAACTGGGTCCGCACCTATGTGAACCATTACTACCCAAATTCAAGCGAAATTTGTAACGACGTGGAGTTACAATCATGGTACTCAGAATCCATCAACGTGGGCCATGCTGATCTTCGCCAAGAAAATTGGTGGCCCAAATTAACCAACGGTGATGATCTAGTCTCTGTCCTCTCCACTATCATCTGGCTTGCATCCGCACAACATGCAGCACTTAATTTTGGACAATACCCATATGGTGGTTATGTCCCAAATCGCCCACCACTAATGAGAAGATTAATCCCAGAAGAAAATGACCCCGAGTACATAAGTTTCTTAGCTGACCCACAAAAATATTTCCTACTAGCATTGCCTAGTTTACTACAAGCAACTAAATACATGGCTGTGGTAGACACATTATCTACACATTCCCCGGACGAGGAGTACCTCGGCGAGCGACAACAGCCAGGGATTTGGTCCGGCGATAGCGAGATAACTGAGGCATTTTTCGGATTTTCCGCAGAAATCAGACGCATAGAAAAGGAGATTGAGAAAAGGAACGATGATACAAGCCGGAGGAACCGATGCGGCGCCGGGGTTTTACCGTACGAGTTACTTGCACCTAGTTCAGATCCTGGAGTAACATGTAGAGGTGTTCCAAATAGTGTATCAATATGAGCCTAAAGAGAAATCATATGCTCATATGTTTGATCAAACTTAGGTATATAATTAAATTATTAGATATCTTAATCTTGGAGTTGCCAGTAATTGGCGTGATCATATTCTTAAATTTTGTTTTTTTGGATGTAGCTATATTCTAGGCAAGTGCAATTAAGTGCACTTCAAACTTAGATTTGTATATGATATCGATTTTAATAATAATGTTGTAGCATATTATATAATGTAATGGGCATGCAGTTTATAATATTGGGATTTTGAGATAACACAATATAGGATTTGGGCTTGTTCAAAAAGTATCAATAATCTGCTGATTCTTCATCAATTATGGACTTCAATAAAGATGGATTATGTGTAATTCTTGTTGAGAATTGAAAACTATCCACATCTTCCAAGCTACCAATTATTAATCTACTTGTAATTTTGGTAAATTTAAAAATAGAGAAATTAAAATGTTTGATAAATATTTATTTTTTAAACTATTGATTAATATTTATCGACTATTTATTCACTTAAACTTAAACACGTGAACATATTCTATTATAATCACATATTCAATAAATCACAATATGTAATTTATACAAATTAGACCTTGTAACAAACAAGTTAATAAATTATTAATCTTAAACTACAAGAGAAACTAAGTTTTAGTTTTTACTTATTCTAGCAACTTTTATCTATTAAACTTGGCTAAAATATATCTTACATCTCTTATCGCAAAATTTAAAATATAAAATAAAAAAATTTAAAATAATTAACGTAAAATTTGAAACATAAAATTTAAAGTTGAAATGATTAATGTAAAAATTGAAACACATAACATAAAAAAAAAAAAAAATTAAACGCGCATGTAAAATCTTAAATAATAAATATAAGAATTGAAAAATTAGATATTTTACGTTCGATTAGTGGTATGTGATTCATATATTCGATAGACATGAACTACTTATTGAGTCATTTTATTTTTTTGATCATGGAAAAGCTTTCACACTTGTTATATGGGGGCCATTCAATGCCAACAAATTTCATAAATCAACAGTCATTGGCCAAGCCATTCCCACTTCTTTCCCCACTACCAACAAAATGCTTACAATATTAACAATAATTGTCCTCTCTGCCCGATGTCAGTGTAAGAAAATAACAGTCTTCTCCCCTAGTTCATTTTCCTTCACTTTCTCGACAAATGTACACAGCTTGTCTGCCTGGAATCTCTAAAGAAATCAAAGGTGCAGCTTCCAAAGACTCTGCAGAAATCACATAAAAAAATGACTTACAGATTTAAATACATGTTTCTCATTGATTCTTGGCAATTTTCACAAGTTTCCTGGTTTTCCAATTCCAAATTTTGACCTTCAACAAAGCTTACAATGTTTCTCATTGTATGGACTAAGTAGCAAATAGTTTGTCTTATCATTCATTTTCAAGGAAAA
>JAXCLQ010000008.1:838550-852850 GCA_035584115.1 Cedrela odorata
TTAAATACAAACATATATACAATATAAAGCCAAGTGTGTTGTGTTGTTTATTTATTTGAATTGGATGGCCATTAATCTCAAGTTTGATTGATGAGTTCATAATACTAAACACATTTTTTTAATGTACATGAATTAGAACATTGTGATCTGAATTTGGGCAAGCATATATAAATAGAGAAAATTAATGAACTTGAATCATTACCATCAATGAGGCTTACATTATTATTTGATTTCCTAATTGTAGGATGAAATACATTACAATACTTGCTATATGTATAATAAGTGGAATTTATCTCCTAAAGAAATCTTGGACAGAGTCTTGCCATGAAAGCACAAGCATGAGCATCACCAAAATCCCAGCAAGTCCCCATGAAGAATTCCCAATTCTCAGAACCCAAGAAGGATCAGGAGATGGAATAACTGAAACCCTAGACTTTGAAGAAGAAGAAGAAGTTGTTTTAATGGCAATTATAAGCCCACAAAGAACCATAGGAAGAACAAAACTAGAGTTCCAATATTTTGTCTCATAAAATCTTGTCTGATGTTGATCATTTTTCCTTGTCACATACAATGGAGACAGAATTACTGCTGATACCAGAGCCAATCCCATGGCCACTGCTCTTTGTGAAGAAGAAGATGATGATGAACTTTGCCCTGTGCAAGTATAGGTATTAGCAGCCATGGCAGATGCTGGTTTTTCGATCTGTATATAGAAGAAAACCAACTGGAAGATATGGGAAAACTGAGTGGAAAATAATAGAGATTTATAAAGGAAGATGGGAAAACAAGTGAAGGAATATAGTTGGAAAGCTGGTTATTTAATGACAAAAGTGATAGACAGGCAGTACAAAAAGTGAAAAGCTTGAAGTAAAGGTGAAAAAGATGGTGTATTGAAAGAAGAAGATTGGACTTCTTTACAAGTAAGGTATCTTTAGATTATTGTGTTCAAACATGACTTCAAGCAATATAGCTAGCTAGCTGGAATCACTTTTGGAGGAATCAGCTGCTTTTTTCAGCACTTGGCATCTATCCTCTAACATATATATATATATATATATATACACATGTATATTCGATATTGTGCTATAGTTTGCATGTTTCTCCTCCTGTGTAATAAATATGTATATGTGGCAGGCGTCTATTATTCTTATTCATATGTATAGCATACGTATGAAAACATATAACTTTGATCATGTTAAGCTTGAGGGAAGAACATTCAAGAGAAAAGGTTTGTGTTATTTAACTTTACATAAATTTATTCAGATTTTAGATAAAAAAATAAATAATATCTCATTTTATTTATATTTTCAGAGACATAGGACAATGGAATCATTTTCATAAACGCTTTTAAGAATATGAAAGAGATGATTTAATAATATTTTTTCCTTGTGTTAAAGATTGAATGCTTGTTATCAACCCAAAATATTAACCAATTAGATGATTATTCCTATTTGTTTTTATAAATTCAAAATTGAATTATGTTTTATCTAACGTGGGTTCTAATTTATTAGGACGCAACGTAACTACTTGAGAGTCCGCATGTGAATAACAATTTAAGTCTGTTCTAAATTTCTAATACTACTTATTATAAATTAAACGCTTGCTATTAGTTTAAAAGATTGACCTATTAGGTGGTGTTGCTTACTCATTCTTATAAATTCAAAAAAATAATATATTAGATGATGTTACTTACTCATTCTTATAAATAAAAAACTGACCCATATATTATTTGATACGGGACATGGCACTTAGCTTATTAGCTAGTGGCAAGGACCTTTTATAGAATTAAAAAAAATCATTTTCTTGGGATTTATTCTTACAATAATTTTATCACTTTGTATACATTATACAAAATTTTGAGAACCCATGTTGTCTATCACAATTTATAAACCAAAAATCCTATGAATTCCTTAGACACTTGCTCCTTGTACAAGCCTAGCTTGACTGTATTTTTCTCCGTCTAAGGCATGGGCTGCCACGATTGATTGTCTGACACTTCCATTAGAACCAGGATACACTCACAATTATTTTGTTTTCGGATTCGACAAACGTACACGGTTGAGCATACATATTTTATGCAAACTTTTGCTTTAAGTCATAGTCTTAATGATCTTAATTTCAAGCTCTATCATTTGGCAACAAAACTTAAACCAATTTGGTCTAATCTTAATTATTATATGCGGAAATCTTTGCTTGTTTTTCATGCTAATCATATCGAATGTTACATAATTCCCGGAAATAACCAATTTACAATATCCTTCATTACTTCTTCATAGAATCACAATTTTACTCACAATCCCAGGAACGAAGCAAAATCATGCTGAATTTCAATCCAAATATCTCCATGGATTCATCAAAAAAGCTTCATTACTTCTTCTCCATAGTCGTTATAATTCTCCGATACCTTCTTCTGTTCCTACTGACTTTACACCGATTTCCCATCTCATTTACATTCAATTTCATCCGAAACACGATCTCTGATTTATTTCGGGCTCCGATCTCTTATTTACATTCATTTTCATCCTGAGCTCAGTGTTTATAAAGCTTAACCTAATACTTTATTTGCCTTCTCAACACCAAGATATGCTCTCAATTTCGTTTAGTAATCCTTGTAAAACTCCAGTTCCTTCCATAGAGGTATCACTTTCCGCAAGTCAAAGCATCAAAAACAGAAAAATAAGACACAGTCTTCAATCCCTGCAGGGAATTAATGGACACAGAATTTTAAATTTATTAGACATCAGCAATGGCATTGTCATAGCCAGAAGCCACAGTCCCCCTTCAACATTGATCAACCATAAACAAAAACAATTCCAATTTGCAATTGTACTTAAATCCCCTAATATCACATAGCACAACTCTATTACATGAAATATACAAGTCAAAGATTAAGGAAATATATTTTTATCACGAAATTCATGAAACACTAATAGTTATATATGAATAAAAGAAGCATGTTACAGGCTTGAGTACAAGAATAACATTCATCTTCTAAATTTGCAGGAGTTTTCGTTCTAGATCATATCCTCATAGTTTATTCCTAAGATTTAGTAAAAATAGTAAATAAGGATATATTTTAATAATTTTAAAAAATTGGCCTATAACTTTAATTATTTTTAATTTTATATAGGTCCCTGTCAAGGGCCGGCCTGTTTGTAACAAGAAATCAAAACAAAACAATATTCTCTTATTATTTCACTAAAATATAGGAGTGATTTGTTAATATTTGGACTTGTCTGGCTATAGCTAGCCCAACGGAGATCATCCCTACCTCTGTCCTTGCCTTGAGTCTTCAATATTCTAGTTTAAAAAGTTAGCCTAGCCGAGCCCAACCCTACCTGCGTCCTTGACATCAGTTTTCTAATTTAAGAAGTTGGGTAGGAGTCTTATTAGTGCATGGCTTAGTAGCGGACACATGTACGCAGAGATTACATCAAAATCTTTTAGGGACCGAATTTGAGTGGGGAATCGGCTGAGCTATAGCCCAGCCAAACCTCCCAAAAAATTAAATTAAGCTATGCATTAATAAGACTCATTTAACCCCTCAGAAAAGTTAAATTACTAAAAATAATAATTATATATCTATGATTACATTTGAATCCGATAAAATTATTGTATATGTGGAAATCTTTACTTATTTTTCTTGCTAATCATATCGAATGTTACATAATTCCAGGAAATAACCAATTTACAATATCCTTCATTACTTCTTCATAGAATCACAATTTTACTCGCAACCCCTGGAACGAAGCAAAATCATGCTGAATATCAATCCAAATATCTCCATGGATTCATCAAAAAAGCTTTATTACTTCTTTTCCATGGTCATTATAATTCTCCGATACCTTCTTCTGTTCCTGCAGACTTTACACCGATTTCCCATCTTATTTACATTCACTTTCATCCGAAACACGATCTCTGATTTATTTCGGGCTCCAATCATCATCACATCCATCGATAAAATTCTTTCACTGTATTTTCATTTCTGTAATCTCTCTCCATGCACCGTTGATTTAGATGATCAAACCACCATGCATTTCTGGACACCAAATCACAGAAAGTTCAAGAAGCCTGATCTGGTTATAATTCATGGCTACGGCGGGAATTCACGATGGCAATTCATGCATCTAGTCCGTTCATTATCAGGCAGGTTCAATCTTTACATACCTGATTTATTATTTTTTGGAAAATCATATTCTTCCAGGGTGGACAGGACTGATGCTTTCCAAGGAAAGTGTGTAGCAGAAGGGATGAAAAGATTGGGCGTGGACAAGTTCTCGGTGTTCGGTATCAGCTACGGCGGGTTCGTGGCATATCGGATGGCTGAGATGAATCCCGAGGAAGTAGAGAAGGTTGTGATTGTGAGCAGTGGGATAAGCTGCACTGAGAGCCAGAAAGAAAGGCACCTGAAAAGAATTGGAAGAAGAATTTCAGCATTTTTGGTTCCTGAAAGTCCGCAAGATCTACGGTTCCTAGTGGCTTTATCAATGTACAATCATGATTTCCTTCAGTGGGCTCCTGATTTTCTGCTCCGTCAGTTCATTAATGTAAGTTTATTTTCTGATTTCACTAATAAACCTTAGTAACTGATTGTAATTGTTGTACTCCTGTCTTATTCTTAACTGTTAGTGATCATTTTCTTACAATAACTATGGATTAAGAGTCGAATTCCATGTTCTTTGTATTTTGATCATGTTTTGAGTTGTTATTTTAGGTGATGCATAATACTCACAGGAAGGAGCAGTTGGAAATGGTAGAGTATTTGCTGAATAAAGATGCCAATGCTAACATCCTAAGTTTAACTCAGGTAACTTTCTTTGTAACTTCACTTGATGAGTGCTTCTATGAAAAGCACTTTTGAGGCAGAACTTCTTTTGTAAAAGTACTTTTACTGGCTAGCTCCCAACTGTCCAACTATCCTTCTAATCTTGAAAAAACTTTTTGCCTATTAACCAAACATTACTATCAAATCCATCATCTTTAAGTTATATGACCTTTCAAAAGCACTTTTGATTGTATCAAAATCACTTGTAATCTCACTAATAATTAAGCTTTCATTTGGGTTGAAGGAAACACTGATTATCTGGGGTGATCATGACAATATCTTTCCACTGGACTTTGCCCATCAGCTACACAGGTGCAGAATTAAGCTTTCATTCATCTTTTCAATTGTGACCTTCAAGTTTATGTCGAATTTAGAATTTTTCTTGACAATCTTCATGAATTTTTCAGGCATTTGGGACCAAAATCAAGGTTGGCAATAATCAAGAACATTGGCCATGCTGCAAATGTTGAAGCACCTAAGGAACTGAATAGTTTGATAAAATCATTTCTTTTGGGTCAAAACCCAACTAATTGCATGACATCTAATGCATGCATTACAACATAATTATGTATTAGATGTCAAAATTTGGGTTAATTAACATGATTTAATCATAAGTTTAATATCTAGATTTGTGAATAAGTTCTCTCTTTTTCAATCTTTCATTCAAGAACTAACAATAAAAGGTTTCATTTGAAATTTTTCAATGCTTCTTCTTGCATAAATTAGAAAGGACATAAAATAAACGACATGTCGTATGAATCAAGACGATAAACACGACAAGTAATTTAAACTAATACGATGTGGACGGTATGTCGTGCTAAGAAAAGGCAGATAAAATGATAAACGGCAAGTCATCGAGGCAAGAAAAGTTTATACGACATAGATCTCAAATAAAGCATCAATATGCGACAAGTCAATCACATAAAAACTCTGTAGTTCAAACTACCGACAAATCGGCCGGTAACCTCTCCCTGTTAATCTCTCTCTCGCGATAAAGTTCCCTTCTTTACTTCTCTGTTACGCTAAAACCGCGACTCTCCTTACTTGACTCTGAGACACTCTCTATCAACTCTCACGACCCCCACCGCCAGCTGCAACTATCCGTAATTAGATGTGAAGAGAATCTCCAAAATGTCATCGCACTAACTTGATCTAGCCTCGGTCCTCTATCAGCTGGCGCTGTCCTTCGACGGCGCCGTATTGGGTGTTGCCCTCGCTTATATCGCAGTCGTCTGATCAAGAGCAAAATAGTCAGCTTGTCTTTGTGCGAGGCCAAGCGGAAGCGAAATCAGTCGTTGATGGAAAGAACTGGAAGAACTGGACGAACAATAACGGTGTTTTGGTGTCTCACGAGAGTGGAGATAAAGCTGTTATTATTGAACGAACACAAACTGTGCGTATTTTCATTTCGACGTTTGCTCAATTAATTCTTTTGGTATTTAGTGCAATGATTTTGTTTTTATTTTATTTTCTGTTGTGTAGTTCGTGAGGAATGTTGAGAATTGGGAATAAAAATTGAATCTTGAAATAGGGTTCTTGTTGTTTGGAGCTGAAGAGAGCATGTGCTCTGTACACTAACATGCTTAGAGTTTACAAATGTTTTTATTTGCATTTATTTGTGTATCACTATCAGGCCTGTATTTGTGGACTGTACTTTTTCTCTATATTTAACTGTATGTTCTCGGATTTTAAGAGACCACGGTGGTGGGAATACAATTCAATTTGAAAGGTTTGGTTTTTCGTGATATTTTTGTATGCATTTACGAATATGAATTCTTATAGTGAAACATGCTTTTTATTGATGTTTAATAAAGTTAAGAGTTGGTTTGTTGCTTGAGATGGGAATTTGTGATAAATAGTGTGCATGTGCTCTGTATCTTATAGTTTTCATTGTTACAAGATCTTTTGTGAACTGAATCCGATGTTCTTTGGTTATAATATCTGTTTGAGAATTTCTATGTATTTTAGAATGGCCAATAGAAAACTTTCTTATCTTTTCTGGATCGTTATAGTTTTTGTTTTTTTTTAATCAAATCTTGAAAAACCGAGTTCCTTAGGTTTATATGGAAAAGCATAGATTTATCATTATGCCATGATTAAGCATGTTGTTGATTGTTGAAGGAATAGAACTTGAATTTTTTTGCTCTCCCTGAATTTTGCATTATTTTTAGGTAATTTTTGACAACTTTGTGCTGATTTTGTGGTTTATATGCTTTAAAGTGTATATACAATGAATGGTGGGGCTTTTTTGGGTGGACTCCTGATATACATTCATTTTTGCAAGATCTTGGAAAAAAAGAGAATCAACCTCCTTGAGAAACGTAAATAATTTTAAATGGATATTTTTGCTCTTTAAATTAATTTTAGCTTGAGAAATGCTATAGAAGCAAATAGTACTTGTTTTTAGTATTGGCATTCATAAAACAGTATACTACTAAAGTTTTAATAGGTATCCATGCGAATGTTTCTTTTTGTATTGTTTTCACAGGTTCCTTTTATTCTTGTTGATGGTGGTTGGTGGCGGCAGTCCTATTATGTTATTGTGGATATGGATGGCTCGAAACATGGCTTACCTCTTTCTACAGTTTATCACCGATTGAAACCCATTGATGTTTCTCCCTATTCATTTATTCAGGCAGTTTTCGGTCATAAGTGCCCTCTAAGTTCAAAAATTGCAAATTCTTAATGCTTATAATGCATTCTATGAAAATCTGAAAAAATTCCAAAGTTGAAAATTCTTCTAGGTCTGCTGTTGCATATTTTTAATTTCCCAATGTGATAATTTTTGTTACATATGTATGATATTCCACTATTTTTGCATGTTGAAGGTTGGCGTGCTTGATGAAGAGAAGATTCTTCCACTGTGGAAGGATATAAGTGCCACTGGCTCTTGCAGTTTCAAAAATGGAATTCCTGAGAACAAGTCATGCAAGGATCGATCTACCCTATTTTCTGTAAGGGGATTTGTACAAGAACAATTTCAGTTTTCTTTTGTTATTGGAAATGTAAAAATTCAAGCATTTGTGTGATGCAAGATTTTCTTCCTTGCTTGTTCTAATGCAAATTGAGTTATATCTTGCTGTTGTTCATCATAAAGGCAGTTGAAGAGTTTGGTAGGTTTCCTGGTGTTTGATTCAATTTTTGGTTTCCATAATTTCATGCATGTGTTCCATGTGGCATCAATTTCTGTTTAAGGATGGGGATGTAACATACTAAATTGAAGTATATACTGACTTGTTTATCACAATTGGCGGGTGACTTGTGACTTGATTTAACAATATTGTTTTTGTGATTCCTTTGGATGACTTCAGGACTCCAAAGTCTAAACTTCTTTCATGTATGCATCTGACTAACAAATTTATGCATGTTTATACTGTCTTTTGTGGGGGGTGTTGCCTTTAGTGGATTAATTAACTTATGTTTTGGCCTTCAGCAGGACCGAGCTGACTAAGGATCAGATGGTTGTAGATCTTGCATACAGGACAAAAATACTCTTCTGGAGTGGTAGTGTTCTTGGTTCACTGTCAATTGGTATCCTAGGCTATTCCATCGTCAGGTACATAGTTTTAATGTAATAGAGTGTCTTTTACCATCTCTCTCCCATCACTTCTTGCAAATACATCCTTTTTAGTAGGAACAAATTCAATCTACTGGTGGGAGCTTATGTTGATTCTTGGTAATCTAGTTTGGAAATAGAAAGTTTTCTCAGGAACTGGAATAGATGGAAAGAATGTAGGCAACAAAGACGGTTGTGGCAACCAACCCAAGCTCCTAGCAGATGCTGACTCTTAGGTCGGTGATGAAGTAGTAGCTGGAGATATTCCAGATGGGCAGCTGTGTGTTGTCTGCCTAACGAGGGGGAGGATGTCTGCATTTAATCCAGCGGGCATCTTGTTTGTTGTCATCGATGTGCCATATCTGTTGAACTTTGAAGTAACACAAAAGTGCTCTATTTGTCACATGACCATCCGGAATTCAATGTGGTTATATTTTTCTTGAGCATTGGAGTTTGAAGGATTGGACTTTGGAGCATTTTGTTTTTCATCGTCGGGAAATTTTTCATCTCAAATTTACATACATGGATTAGAGTCTGAAATTGTGAATATTTATATTAAATATTTTTGTACATGGCTTCGTTTGAAAACTAGATAGCGATAACGAATGTATAATTTACTGAGAAATTTATAATAAAGAAACAGAAAACGAAGTATTCTAACAGTCTTCTACTTTGACATTCAATTTCCACAATGAACAAAAGGAAACAGGCTGTCCTTTCCACCATAACCCAACACATCCATCTGTTTCCTCAACTCTCATCTCCCAGTTATTGTCATACTTCCTCAACAAAGCGCTACCTCCATCAACGGCGTCCTCTCCAAAAACTTCTCCAACAAACCCGATTCCTCTCATTCTTTCACACCACTTCTCTTTACCTTCATTCATCTCTCTCCTGTTTGTCAATGCTTTTGCTGCCTCTCCTTCCATTACCCGTCTTTCGTCGCTCTCTCGCCCTTTGAATGCTGTGCTTGTTGAGTCCAAAAACCTCCATAAGTACTCTACTCGCCGTGAAAAACCTGTTGCAAAGTCCCCACAATTGCTGCAGCTGCAATCTATGTTGTTTTCGCTGAGTATCAGTCCTTTTGGCTCCAAACTTCTTAACATTCTCAAGAATTCTGTTCTTTCATCTGGTGTATTGTGATTCAAGTGATGAAGTCTAAATTGCGTGCAAACTATTAAGGTTTCTTCAGCAGAGGTGTCAATGATTTGGGCATTCAGATTCTGTAATGGGTTATCTAGTCTATTGATTTGAAAGTTTATGTTCATAGACTTGGCAAATGAAAGAAGTTTCAAGGAGTAATTGTCACCTTGTGGGCCAACTGAAAATGGGGAGTCTGTGTTTTGATCATTTTCAGCAGTTGGAGAGATGATTGTGAGGCGAACTAGAGGAGGAGGACCGGCTGCTCTCCGCGTCAAGGCCTCGAGAAGTGTAGGCCATTGCACACCATGAGAGACTCCAATATCAAGAATGTGAAGATTTCGCACTTGATCATGTTGATCTTGAGCAAGAATTTGGAGGATAGAAGAGTTTGCAATGTTATTAGGAAAGGAAAACCAAGGGCTCTTATCATAGAAATTGAGCAAAGATTTCTGAAAAAATCTTGGTTCTGTAGAAGCAAAAGTGATAGGCCCTATTGAGGTAGAGCTGGAAGAGGAAGATGATAAAGAGGATAGGTGATGAGTCAGGGCTTGGAGCCCGTGAGCTGCCAACCGGTGGTTGGCATCACCGGTTGGTGAGGCAAGTTCATGGAGGACATACAGCAGGTGTTGCACACGTGTCAGGTTGCCGGCTGCGATGGCTGCGGCACAAGGGTTTAGCAACTGCTCTGCCCATCTTCCTTCTTTGTTATTACTGTTATTTCCAGTAGATTTGTTTGTGTTTTTCTTGTTACCAGCTGACCTTTTAACTGCCACCCCTTCGTCATTACCTTCCTCAGTTTCACTGATCCGACGTCCCTGATTCTTCCTCTGGTGATGATTTTGAGACAATCTTTGAAGAGGGTCGTCAGCGTTTCTCCGTTTTCTGGTCGAATCAGACGGTGTTGGGTGACTAGGAACAGAAGAATCAGTAGGTATTACACTAGTGGTGGTACTCTTATCTGCGGTAGTGTTTGTGTTGTTCAAAGGAGTAGCAGCACCAGTGTTAATGATCTGTTCTTGCACTAAATATTGGCCTTGATTCCACCACTGATATGCATCGATCTCATTCGTGTTGTAAGGATCATCCAAGAACGTTGGAAGGAACGATACCGAATCTTCCAACCAATCTAATATATGATCTGAGGTGGGATTTGGTTCTGGTTCTTCAATGGTCATTGTTCTTGAGAAGAAATGAAAAGTTTCTGAAAGAGGAAAAGGAACAGAGAGAGTTGAAAGTGTTTGATCATCTACCAAAGGAGGATGATGCATACATACACATCATGTAGAGTTGTTGGCTGGGGAATGGGCCAATGGAGAGAATATTGTAAGAGTTGGGTGTGCTGTTTGATTGGAAGATGTGATGTTTTTCTATTAAGAAATAGAATTTGTCTCTTCTTTGTTTTGGTTATTAACTTATTCATTTGTATGTCTTGGTGGTTGAGATCAACTTTCTTTGAAAGTTTTGAGGATTGTGATATATGGGTTGAATTCTGAATTGTCAAGAGACGGCAAGTTCTTTTTCTGCTAATAAAAAATTACAAGTCTGCTGTTTGTTTCTGCTTTGTGTCTTTCGGGATCAAATGGACCTCTCTGAAACCAATGTTTCTGGTTTCAAATTAGGTATGTTTGATAAAATTATTATGAAATCTTATCTTATTAACATTAGCAAATAAATTTAAGATTCGATTCAATTTATTATATTTTATAATTTTAAGTTATAAAATAATCATAACTTATATTAGGGTGTTATGAATAACTATATTCGAGATTTGCATTCTTCCCTGGTTGAGAAATATAAGGATGGAGCATAAGTGGATGAGTAAATTTGAACCAAGAGAGGAAACTACACCCATGCAAATAAGGTGACTGGGAAACAACCAAGTAGAGCAATTGAAAAGATAACCTATTTCCATGGATGAGAAAGAACTATGTAAATTGTTGCACCAAATGCTACGGTCATGCTTGCAATAGAAAAGAACATGGTAATAAGGCCGATAATTAACTTCCTTGGCAAGGAAACCAGAAAATCTTCTTCCGAGTAGCTAGAAGTGAGGATACTTAAGAACATCAGCAGTGAAGTAGTTGAAGAAAAGAGGGCAAGCGCATCTGATGTCGCAAATATTATGAATGATACATCGTGCAAGAAATTGGGCATTCCACTTGGTACAGTGAAAGCTGGTGGAATACCCATAACTGATTTTAATATTTTTGTTATCTTCTATGTATATTCCTGTTGTATCCTGAAACAACAAGTACATATATATATATATATATATTATAAGCTTTATTCTACACATATATCCTTGTTTTTTTAATTGGAATATTATTTTTGTTTCGGTAGGCTAGATTCTATGGTATAAAGCATTTGAAACTCTCAGAATTTCCATGAGCAAAGAAATATGGGATGGCCATGAATTTCTTGTTAGCTTCTTCAGTAGTTTAACATCGCTGGTGGTGGATGACTGCACGATTATGTCTAGTGCTATTCCAGCTAATCTGCTACGGTTCTTGACAATTTGGATAATTTGAAAGTAAGAAATTGTGATTCAGTAGAAGAGGTATTTCATTTGGAAGACCTAAATGCTGATGAATATTTTGAGCCACTGTTTTGACTTGTCACCTTGAAGCTTGTAGATTTTTTGAAACTCAAAGATTCTGTAGCTACACTGAGAATAGAATTAAACTGAATTCATTGAATAGTCTGTTGATTGAGAATTTCTCAAATATGAAAAATTCATCTCCAATTCTACACATGCACACATGACAACAAACAGAGAACCTCAAGAAATGACCTCAGAGGAGCTACAATTGCTTTATGACGAAAAGGTAATTCTTTGTTAACTCAGTCTCTAAAACGACTTATCTTTTCTGTTGTGTCTTGTCTCTGATTTAACAACATTAATGCAATTATTAAATATTCTTAGTACAATTGCATTCCTCTTTTCTTAATTCATATAGAATTTAACATCATATTTAACTAATATTTTAATATTATTATATTTAATTTATATTTTGGGTTCCTTTTGCAAATTAAATTTCTGGAAAATACATTATAGAATAGTTTTCTTTGGAATTCATATGCTTGATTTCAGGTTGCATTACCCCTTCTGGAAACGTTAAAGCTGTCTAAACTGCCTAAGTTGTTGCATCTGTGGAAGGAAAATTCTCGCTCTTGCAATGTAATGTCATAAGTTAAGACAATTAGTTCCTTCCTCGTTCACTTTTGAATATCAAACTACTATTGAAATATCAAAGCGTGACGGGTTGATAAATTTGGTGACACTCTCAACAGTCGAAGTCTACAAACCTTATAAGAATGAACATAACTGATTGAAGAAATCATACAACGACAGGTTAGAGAACAAATGAAGAAGGATTGTATTGTTTTCAACAAACTGCAATAATTGGGGCTTAGTTGTTTGCCAAGCCTTAAAAGCTTTTGTTTAGGGAATTACACTCTTGAATTCCTATCATTGGAACATGTATTCGTGAAAAAGTGCTAAACAATGGAGATCTTTTCTCGGGTAGTCTTAAGCACACCAAAGCTCCAAAGACTACAATTCACTGAATTAGGTTTAGAGGAGGAAGAGAGTTGGGAAGGCAACCTTAATTTTACCATTCAAAATTTGTTCCAAGAAATGGTAGGTATATCATCTGCATCTTTTGTTATCTTTCTCTATTAAATTTGCAAATGTTTATTATATAATATATATATATATATATATATATATGTACAATGTGCAGAATATTAAAGAGGAAAATTAAGCAAATCCAACTCATCCTTCATCTACAATGAAGCCGAGCAGCTATTTGGAATCGTACAATTATCAATAAAATTATTTGTATATATACATGTTGTGTTGTGTTTTGTTTGAACTTGTACAACTATCAATCAAATTATTTGTACTACCAGTACTTGGATTTGTATTATATTGTTACTGAAGATCTTGAAACTAAATTAAATACTATTAAGACATCCTTCAAACTATATGATTTAAGCTTATGTCATGAATAAATGCAAGTTAATTGTGATAATATTTGTACAAATGGATGCATTTTTCAAGATTGATGCCCCATTCTTCTCTCTGTTAGTACTGATGTACCGTTCCATCATTAATGTAATTGTTCCACCAGGTACAATTACATTAATATAATTGCGAATCTGATGTCACAAATATTATGTCATTCCACCAGGTTCAGTGAAAGCTGCGGCAAACACAACTGTTATTATGTGTGCAACTACAACTGTGCACGATGAAGCACTGCCCTTCATCCATTTTTCACCTTTCTCCCCTAATTCCTTGTGTTATTCAGTAAATATCTCTCTGGGAGTTTTCTTAGACAAATTGTGCTCTTCATGAAGGGTTGGTCGGACATAATTTTCCCCAGCCTGCAGAAAAATATGATTACCTAGCTACGCATGAAAAGTCATAGATGTTAGCTACACTGTGATAAAAGAATAGGGCTACTGTACATTAAATTGTAATGTACTACTTCCCAATCCTTTCTTTACTAATCTCCAACTCTTCTATTATAATTTCTAATTTACAATTTACATTTAAATTTTTTGAAAAATGTAATGAAAACTTGAGAATTACAGTGCAGAACTTGGAAATTGCGACTGAAGAATTGGGAAATATACGAAACATTTAAATGTATTTTAGACCGGTGAAAAAAAAAGAAACCTAATAAACACTGGAACAAAATCTTTAATGTATAGATATCACCTTGAACCATTGCAACTCTCGCTGCATCTGCAATGCTGCACCAGGGACTT
>JAXCLQ010000008.1:859738-870184 GCA_035584115.1 Cedrela odorata
AGAGAGAGAGAGAGAGAGAGAGAGAGCTGCTAGTTAGCTAACTAATTATTTAGGTGACCTAAAATGTCTTCAGAAGGCATATATCGGTGCAGCTGTAGCAGTGCTTCTTCATCATGTTTAATTCCAAACAGGATAATTAAATCTCCATGTTATTTTATTTGAGTAGGGGAGGACTGGATATGTATAATTTTATAAAGCAATTAAGAATTAATTACTAGCAATAATAGAAAAGTGTCGGTGGCAATCTCAATAATTTAACAATTGAGATCTCATCATCATTGACTATCAACACTTACTTTAATATTTCCTTGAACGAAAAGAATATGTAGAGTTATATTCTTCTCTTATAATTTTGATATTTAATTCATTTGGAAGCCTAAGCACATTCATATTTAGCTTAATTATACGTATTAAAATTGAACATATTATATGATCGATTTGAAAACAAAATTCATATTAAGGCATTGTTTATTTATTTACCCTTATTTAAAATGTAAATAAATAAAATAATTTTCTTTTTATAATTAATATTATATGAAAAGTAAAGGCAACTTTAATAAATCTAAATTATAATAAAATAAAATATTAAAAAAAATAAATTTATGCATCAGTGAATGTATCATTCAATAATTAGGAATGGTCACGAGTAATGATGGGTTAAGTTGCACATAAAGCTGGTAATCTCATTGGAAAGCAAGTTGGAAGCCGGACCACATTGAATTAATGTCAGTCCAAATTTTCCAATAAGCCAAATCTAATTAATATTTACATGGGCATTCGGTTATCTTATTATAGCTTTCAAATAGTATATGTCGCATCATTACCCTTTTGTTGAGGTTCCACAATGCCTCCGCTAATGACTGTTGCTTTTCTGTAGAGTTTCACACCGCTAATGACTGTTGCTCTCCTGTAGAGTTTCACAGGTCATGCAGATCATAAAAGATTTGAATTGCCTCCTTATAGCTCAGCGGTTCGACAAAATAATATTGCGGTCCAGAGAGTTATCACGTGAGAGAGATTGTTGAAGTTCTACAATGCTGAGTCGCGGGTGATTGTTGTTCTACAAGTAGATGTGAGTTGTGCTACCCTGCCACCGATTAATATGTAGTGAGGAATCAGCAGATGCTAAGCTAACCCTAAATGATGCGAGCCTTATCCTTTCTCCATAATGATGTACGAAAAGCAGTAGATGGTCTGATATGTCGTATTATCAGTAACAAGTGTTGAGAATACGACAAAGGCTTTATCTGAAGCCAATTTGAACCACAAAATTAAGTTCTTTTCCCCGCGTGATTGTATACGGGCGGCCATTTAATTTTGTCATTGTTGCTAAGTGTAATAATTATTGAAGAATGGAGCACCTGCAGGTCTACATCAAATTGAGAATCTACCAGATGCACGTTTACACGTTCTGTTTTCACCTTCAAACCAAACAAATATAGATCCTCCGAATATACCTACATTAATTGGAATTATTTATGTATTTTAAGTTTTTATTTTTTTATTTTAAATTTTTATATAACTCGTTTCAAGTTATAAATAATAAAATTTTGAAATATAAAATACGCTCGAACATTAAGTGAATGTTTCCCGAGACCAAATAATAAAAATTTTGAATGTAAAATACGCTCAAAGATTAAATGAATGTTTCCCGAGACAATACATAAAATCCAAAATCTACGATGTAGCTAGGTCACTCAAATCCGTTATATACAATGATATTTTTAGCAAGTCCTTCGTCCTTACATGGAGCAGACCCTACATGTTCAAAGATGAATAGACTTTGATACCAATTATATGTTAAGTGCAAACATCCATATGTTATTATAAATGGCTGATTAAAGCAATTCAGTGTTAAAAAGTACTGAATTTACATTTTAATAAGTTATACATAACTCAAAAAACATACTACCTCCACTTTTTACCTCAGTCTTGTACTTCTTCCTCTTTCTATTCCTGACTTCAAGAATTTTGAATCTTGGGTATTTATGTAGAAATAACCCTTTGAATTTAATTTAAAAGGAGACAAACATGCATTGAGTGGTAGTATTTGTTGTCATAAGAAATTAAATAAGAGCAGCTTAGTAGTTAGGATTTCTTTTAGGATGGACCAAAAATTTTTATATAACAATTACACTAAACTAGAATTGCTTTTTATATCCTTCTGTAAAATAGGAACCCTTTTCTCACATGCGATAACTACAATGCAGAGTCCAACATTTGTGTTACAAATTATTTTGGTTTAGATTGGAGTATTGTGTCAACTAACTTTCAAATTGCCAAAAAGAATGATCGCGACCTCCTTTTATATTAAGTTGTGGTGGTTTTTAAATTATAACTATTGTAAAATGAAAGTATTAGATATCGTATATTAATATAAAAAAATATGTGAGATTTATTAAATGTTAGAGTTGGACTTTCGCAATATTGCTCTCTACCAATAATTGTTGCTCTTTTGTAGAGTTCTACATATTCTGTGGAGTGCAATATCGAATCTCTTAGAAGACTTGAGTTTTGCTCTCTTGATACCAATTGGTTTTGGGAGGAATGACAATTCAATGATTTGACAATTAGCGTTATCAAATATATTTTTTATATTTTTATTTTCGAAGTAAAGTAGAACCACTACAATACCAATCAAACCTTAAGTGAGATATCAAAAACTTAAACTATCATAACAATATTTTTATTTTCATTAACAATTCTTATAACCAAACTCAAATGGGAAAAGATTCAAAAATTACTTTGAATTTTTTTTTTCCAATTTCTTTGTTCTAACATTATCTTTATTGTTATAAGTTGAAGTTTTTTAAATTTTGATTTAAATATTTTATAAATATAATCTAAATTCTTCTATAATTTTAACATGAATGGAATTCGAACAACTTTTCTGTTGATATGGTATAAGGATGTTGTGTTTGAAAATATTAAGTGTGTTGATAAAAGGTGGTCCTGAGAACAAGCGACACAAGCGATTGGCGCACCTAGTGTGAATGCAACTCCATTTGCAAATTGTAAACCAACCCATGTCTTCATAAAGCATCTGCAATTTCTGTGGGAAAATCATGAATTCATGTAGACAGGGAAGAGAAAACTCAGGCGGTGTTATTTCGGAGAAGACAGATAGAGCCCTTGAATTCAAGGTCAGTGCAACTTGATCATGCAAAAGCACTTCTTATTCCTATCATTGGCTATTTAGGTCCAAAATTGCAACCATAGCAGGCCGCAAATAGTCCAAATTTATGAGTCTCCGCTTGTCCAGACTGATGTTGATTGTAAAATGACAAGATATACAATAATGCAACACTAAGTGAAACTACCCTAGATTGTGGGGTTATATTGGCTAGTTCTTTCAGGTACATATCCTTGGAAATTGTTTATTACCTAATTTCACATGGATTAAAATTAAAAATTATTTAAACAAAATAATATAATGTGATATGATAATATTAATTAAAATAATAAATGTGAATTATAGGACAATCACTAGTGCTGAAAACAATTTCTTCTTACTTTTTATTAGGAATCTCCCCCTATAATAATTCCCTCAATTCGTTCTCTATATCTAACACAGAACCTATCTTCTCCAGCTCCATATGTTGCAGTGGCTCAGTAATTTTCTCCCCATCTTGAAGCTCGGAAACATTATCGTTATCATTTTCATGCCATGAATCAAAGTATCGGAAATCAAAATTGCTATATTTGACAGTTAATTGACTAGCAATAACTAAAAATTGATTTTATGAAATAATTCTCTGCTTCACAAAATCAAAGCACATATAAATCGTGTTCGTTATTAGCTGTATCACAGACAACGATGTTTTCAGAATTTCAATCCATGAAAATGAAAGTTAAAGGATATATTGGGATCCGAATATTGTTTTGTACTACACGGAGTTCTATTTTATATTCATATTTCAAGTTTTTTTTTTTATGTTATATATTTTAAATTTTATGTTAATCATTTTAATTTTTAAAACTCTCTATTAATATATATATATATATATATAGTTTATGCAAAAAGAAATTATTAATTGAAATGCAACAAATTAAAACCTGTAAGTGTTGTTTTATGAAATGAGGAGTAATGACTCCTTGTCCAAATTCGCTTCTTCTATTTATAATCATAGTTCTATCTGTCTTATATGTATATATGAAGTAAATTCAATCCTCAGGAAAATGAAAACAAATAGAGATCAATCTTTTCTGAAGAAGAAGAAGAGAGTTCACCTGTTATGGATTCATCATTAGCTCCTTTAATTAGTCGACAATGTCTTTGCCACAACATGCATGCATGCATAGCTAGCCTCTTCGCCACCTATTGCATATCTCATAAGTATAGAGAATTGCATTTTCACTCGGTTAATATGATAATGTCTTTAATATTTGTCACTGCTTGGACAATGCTACTACACTTTAAGCTATGATTATTGAAACGGTATGCTAACTGCTTAGTACCAAGTGAAAATTTTAGTTTCCACAGCCCAGAAAATTACAGGCCTCTTTCAAAAGAACCTGGACATGCAACTTAATGCACATTAGCTTATCGATCAATCGAATGAGGAAGAAATCAGAGAATAAAGATTTAACAGAATCTGGTTTTCTGGGCAAGTTACTCAAATCCTGCACTATCACTTTGTCGAATAATATACAAATTATATCGAATTTCGAAGTGTATAAATAATATACGAAAATACAATATTACCCACCCGAAACCAAGAGTTGTTTATGCTGCTGCTAAACTAAATAAGCTTGATGACCTGGGATGGAAACATACCTTATGGACCCTATAAATTATATGATGATACTCATCATCACCAAAACAATTAAACATAAATCAACAATGGAAAACTGAAAAATTAGATGGTTGACATCTGGGAACTTGTTCGTCAATTCTAATACTTGCTCGGTAATTACAGCCTGTGCTTTTGGCAATCCAACTATAGTTTGTACCTTCTTAAATTCAACCTGAGAAATGGAAGTTAAAAGAAAATATAAAACGGAGAGCTTAGATAGTATATTATAGCTACACACATCAACACAAATAGTATATTATCAATTTAAAAAGGCAATAGGTTTATTTCTTGAAGCTCACAACGCTTACCATTAAGTCTATATATGGTCAAAGCCATTCAGCATAAAGACCAGATTATGAATCAGAAAAACATCTGTCAAGAACGTGTTATTTGCTGCAGCATTTGAGAACCAGATGCTTGCAAAAGTAGCTGCTCGGAACTTGGTGAAGATTTTATATGACCATGGAGGCCAACTGGGTTGCCAAGCCCTTGTCTTATCATTTCTCTAGGGTTAGTCATGTTTGTTTCGGACCGAGAGGGTTCCATTAATGCACGTATCTGACAGAATTGGGGTGTAAAAAGAAACATTTTTCAGTACTCCAAAGGTAAGGATTTAGATGAAATAAGTGATTGAATTGTTCAACTTACCATATCAATACGCTTACCATGGAGGTCACCCGATAACTGCACCGGTTTAAAAAACATGATATCACAATTCATCAACCGGATGATACTAAAAATTTTTTTTTTAAGAAAAAAAAAAAAAAGCAACCTCTTTTGTCTCACAGGACTATTGCCATTACAAATCAAAGCAAATAGGAGGGAGAGAGAGAATACAAGATAGAGAGATCTTGAATCATCAAATTGCATACTAAGGTCTTGAAATATAAAAGTAAAAAACTTACAGGTTTCCTTTGGTGATTCCGCTCTTCACTTAAAAATCCTGGAATTGTCAAATGCCAATTCTTCTCTGCAAACAAATTCCATGTATCATACTCATTAAGGTTCTGATTTTTCTTAAAACAAACTAAGAAAATTGAGTGAATCTACAATGCTCTTACAAGTTATCTACTCTTTCAAGATTTCCTGCCTATGTCATTGATAGAGAAGCAATATGTATCTTTAGACCATTGTTGGCATTAGGTTCTCTTAAGTTAGCACCTTAAAACTACATGAATGCATGAATGAGATAGAGGGAGAGAACAAAAAATAAAAGAAACAAAGTTAGAGTGCAGAAAATGACTCATTGAGAAGACCAGGGTGATAGCACAAAGATGATTAACCCTGGAAGGTTCCGCCTAAGAACACACCCACCCAAGGGGCTAACCAACCCACCTAAAATTCCCACCACCCATCTTCTGCATGTTACTATTGATCTACATCCCAAAATAGTGAAGCAATAAACATCCCAACAAAGTATAAACAGAAACTGACACAGATTATATCAACATCATAAAACAAGCCCAAAGCAAGGACCCAGAGGAGACAACGGCATCCAATCAGCCTCAATAAGCTGGACATGCAGATATATATACTAACAGTTAGCAAATCGACAGTGCTTTCTGCCAGCATAAATATCTTTCATATTTATGACTAGAGAGCAGTGTCAATCAGAAATGAAGAATACACTAAGCAACTAAAATTACGCTCGCTGGCTGAAAGCAGATCAAACAAGATATTATTTATGAAAGCATGTTATTCCTAACCTCTTCCTTTCTATACTTTTTTCATATGATAAATAATCTGGTCACCCAAATTACCAAAATATTAACCAATAAAACCAGTAATCAAACATAACTGATGCCTAACAATATGTTTAAATTAAACATGAGAAATCTTCAAGTGAACACGTTCCACAGAAGCACGAACCTAAGTGTAGTAATATGTCCTTGGATTCTAAAGTTGATGATTTTCGATGCTTTGCCAAATTACAAGCAAATGAAGTAACCTGCAAAAAGTACACAACAATAAGAATATTCTATAAAGACCATCTACCGATCCTTCTCTATCATTTTCTTTTAATAAAAGTTCATCATCCAATGATATGAGCATGATACAATGGTACATAGGGCAAAATATTATGGCTACATACTAATAGATGACATCACAACTTGCAGAAAGGCCATGATTTGACGAAGTAATGCAAAAAGGTTCCCACTGAGGACATCCAACTAGATACTCCAAGTAATCTTCTAACACTACGAGTCCTAACTCTAGACGATTTATGCATGAAGCAGAAAACAAAATTTCTATCAAAATTAAAACAAAATTCATCAAGAATAACTCATCCAAAACTTCTAGTGTACCAATTCACTACTATACATCCAAGATTTCAAGTTTTGTGTTAGAATTTTCAGCTTTGTGTGTCAACTTTGCTGTTAGAGATTTCAACTTTTGTTTAAGAGGTTTCAAGTTTTGAGTTGTGGATGTAACATAACCAAGTCTCTCTTTCTAAGGCATTCTTTAAGCAATAGAAGCTACAAAGGACGCAAAAGAAGCAGCACATCCACTCCAAGAGAAACAAACACATACACACACAGAAAAGGGAGGGAAGCCCATAAGTATATGAATATCAAAGTAAAATAGTTGTCTAGCTTAAAATAGTTGTCTAGCTTAGCAGGCCTCACAGAATCAATGAAGTCATCAGCAATCTCCAAAAGAATATCTTCAACTTCAGGATCCAGCTTTCCCCGTGAGTCCACCTGCGAAACCAAAAATTGAACGTGAAAAATTTTCATGAAAGAAACAAAAAGCAAGATATCAAATAATAATAAAAAAAAAAAGATAACTAGAAGAATTGAATACACAATAAAAACCTGGGAAACTAGATCCTGAATCTTTCTCTTCCCAAGGAGTTGATTAGTTGCTTCTGTTCCCTGACTTGAACTGCCCCCAGGTGTAGTTGTACCAGAGGCGGTTGCATCCGGTTGTGATCCTGTCAAACTGAGAGATTTCTGGACAGCGGAGCCTGGAATCCTTGGAGACTGCAGCTGCTGCTGCTGCTGCTGTTGGTGCAAGGTCGGTTGCTGTTGGGACTGTGGTTGCGATTGTTGTAGTTGCTGCTGCTGCTGCTGCTGCTGTTGTAGTTGTTGCTGCTGCTGCTGCTGTTGCAGCTGTGCTTGTGGCTGTGGCTGACGCAGTTGTGGATGCCCCATTTGTGGCTGCTGCTGTGCCAGCTGGGACAATTGTTGTTGATTCAAGGTCATTGAATTCTGGTGCAATTGAGGAGATGAAGCAAGTTGCTGCTGTAAGAGGACCTGGGGCTGCCTCTGATGTTGTTGAAGATGGAATGAAGGGGAGCCAGGAGCAGACATTGCTGGCATTTGCTTCAACCACTGTTGCTGTGACAAAGAATTTTGCATCAAGCCTGGCTGTCCATTCTGAGCCAGCCCAGACAACTGAGAGTTCATAAATGCCAGAGACGATGTCCTTGGTAAGTTTTGGACCTGCAGATTTTGAAGTTGGCTTAGATGTCAAATTCATGTTTAGAAGAATAAGAAAGCATGCTAAAAACAACATAAAATCATTGCACATGATTTCTCTCCCTTGGAAATATCTTCATCGATGATTGCATTAGCAAGGCACAGTCAATTGGGTGAACTATTAGGGTACAATACTGCAATCAGATGTTGCAAAATATATATATATATATATATGACAAAGTTTCACCGAATCCATGGATGGGAGAACAGAGCAAAGCACCATTAGAAGGAAATATGCACCTGAGGCGAGGTGAGAGGATTTTGTTGCGACAGTTGCTGCCGCATCTGCCCCTGGTTCATTCGCCGTTGAGTGTAAGCAAGGGCCCCATTGGCCCTCAATTGTGAGCTTAAATTGAGTGACCCCATCATTCCCATCGCTTGCATCCCTTGCAAAGGCTGTCCAGGAGAATTACCAGGATGGAACTGAGATCCCTGGACTAAACCAGCTTTCTGCCTTGGCTGCACCCAAAACCTCACTTTTTTCAGAAAGGAAATTTCACCAAGATAGTACATACTAGTAGTATCTACCAATTCAACAACTTCTATATATTCCATCCAATTATCAATCATACAAATTAAGAAGACAGCCATCAACTTTTTTTCTTTTTCCTTTAACAACAAGAAGATTACCACCATTAAGAAAATTAGTATAGTCAAACAAATCATCAATTCATTTCTCACCACCACTATAATCATACTCGTGTAGGGCATCAAATCTTTCTAGAATAATGCACATTTCATTGACAATAAAAGATGGCGGCAAATAGTCCATAATTGAGCCAAACACTAAGCACAAATCTACCACCCATCACTCTCAAAACATCAGACCAACGCAAATTTTGCTTTCAACCAAAAAAAAAAAAAATGCTTCCCAAACACCAACGAAACAATCAATAATATCAAAAGGTAGAACAAATAAACATCAGTTACACAAGCATGTACGATCATAACACACAAAACTATAGCGAACCCCAAATAAGGTAATTCACAAACACAAATTACAACAACACAACAAACAAGCATCTTGAAGTTGGGCTTCAGAAACACAAAGTACAATGACAAATCACAAAATAAACAGAAGATAATAATAACTATACCGAAGCCAACAATTGAGATTGTAAATTGTACTGGGCAGCAGCTGCAGCTTGTCCGGAAAGCATAGGGGACAGGTGTCCAGTCTGCCCAATAAGCCCCGACCGCGACAAATTAGGACTACCCAGTTGCTGATTACTCTGCTGCTGATTCTGCTGCACAAAATTTACTTGCCCATATAACGTTTGCTGTCTCATATATTGAGAATTCTGTTGTTGCTGTTGTTGTTGCTGTTGTTGTTGCTGCTGTTGTTGCATTTGGTTTAGCCGTGAAATCGATGGAGATCTCTGTAGTGTATGTGGGATTTGATAATTCGACATGGCAGCAACGTTAACATTCTGTTGATGCACAAGTTGCGGAATTTGTTGTTGCTGTTGTTGTTGGGGATCAGACGACGCGTTTTGCTGGACCAGCAACGGCGTGGTTGTGGGTGTTGCAGCGTTGTTCATTGTTGTTTGTGTTGTTTGTGTCATTGTAGGGTTATTTTGAGCTGCTGCTGGTGCTGCTGATGATGAAGCTGGGTCTGTCATAGGGTTTGGAGATTGCAGAGATTTAGGGGGTGATTTTATTGTCGTCAATGGTGTTGTTAACGTTGTTCCTGGTGTTGAAAAATTCTCTGCCATGGAACTTTTCTCTTTTACTCGGCTTGCTTTTGTGTTAGTTCATGGTGGGAATTTTGATCGTGTTTTTTACGCAGAGGCAAAGAGTTGAGTTTTGGAGGAGGAGGAGGAGGAGGAGGAGGAGGAGAGAGGTTGAAGAAAGGAGAGAGTGGGAGGAGAAATAGAGAGGATCTGGGCCGTACACGTGTGTATCTGAAGACAAAGTTGTAGTTGTTAAGTAAAATTATATTTAACAGGAAAACCTGTAAATTGAGGACTGTTTTATTTTATAGTCTAATTTGTTTTTATTTATTTATTTTTTAATTTTATGAAATTGTTGTTTAATTCATGTTTTTTATTTTATAAAATTCACCTTTAAATCAACTTTAAAATATAATAATTTGATATTGTGATACAAATCTATTAGAGGGACTATTAACTATAATAATTTAAAAAAATAATGTGTAATTTCCTTTT
>JAXCLQ010000008.1:870284-893320 GCA_035584115.1 Cedrela odorata
CTTGATTATTGAGCCCAAACTATTAAAGGTACCTTTAAGCGCAGTTAAAACAATCTATTAAAGGTAAAGGATCTTACCGGTCAGGGTTAGAAATATTCAGATTGGAACTTGCTTACAAAAGGGGTTGGTGCAAGTTTACAAGTTCAATGCCATGTCATTTAGCAAAATGTCTCTGCCTGTACATTCTGTACTGTATTTACTACATGGTTTCCAAAAACTGTGAACACCAAAAGGTTAACTGTACATAAATAACCAACCCAAAAGAGTAGAACACATCTTCAGTGTCAATATTCTGTATCCGGATCCTTTATGAATGCTGCTTACGGGAAACACAAACAAGCTGAAATTTATCTACAATATAGATGTACTCGTGGGCTTGGCAAAGAAATGTTCACGGTATACCATCTCCGAATTTCTGAAGTTAGTCCCAATAAGGGTTCCTAGAATGGTAGGAGGCCTGCTGTATGTCATTTGATGCATCCTCCTCGTGATTAGATGTCCATCTAGAATCATCAGCTCCAGTAATTTTTTGCAGCTCTGGATGAAATATCAAAACAGCAATTCGCATGAACAGGACGAAATTAAATCAATAAAAAAGCATCAAAATTTGAAAGAACAATACAACTGCCGCCAAAAAATCCTATATTTTCTCTCTTTCTTTTCTAATCAAAATTCAAAACTAAACATTTCCCTTCTCCTTCAAAACACTCTCCGACAGCTACACAAATGCACTTACCTAATCACAGGTATCGGGAGGCATAAATGAATTCTCCACAAATAAGTAGCTAGATAGCAAAGTTTTGTTTCTTTAATATATTTACACCTTTAACAGTATGGTTTCCTAAGATCCAGCCATAAGCCAAAAATTATTATCTGACAGTGGGTGTTGACAATAGTCCAAGTGCCAGGGTCGCTGGTGTGGAACATTCAGGCTTATGATTTTTCCAGATAAATATATACTTTAACCTCCAATTCTACAAATACAAAGTACATTAGTATACCTGGGGGTTGATTACATCTGTCCGGCGGATAATCTCATCCTGGAAAATAATCAGGAAAATAATTACGAAAAAAGAAAGTGTGAGAGACATATTGCAGACCTGCTTGTGGAACAGACAAAATAGACATTCACAAGCTAACGAAGTAATTGTACACAGAACACTTGTATGGATGTGAGACACCCACCAGCAACACAGGCGTAAGAGGTTCAAAATGCCATTTTTTTTAAAAAAAAGCCATGTTTAACAAACCAATAATGAACCAAAAACACATTAGGGAAAGCATGTACCTCTAATATCCCAGGATTTTGCATAACAGTGCCAAAAACACGACGTAGAAGTCCACAGTAGACAAAACTGTTGACAGTTCCATCTCCATTTATCCATGGCAATATAGGTGTACATAATTCAGTGGAAGAGTGTACGTAGCTTTCATCCTCAATATTCCTTCTAGGAAAATCATCACCTTGCATACTGACTTCTTGCAAATCACCAGTTTGAGTTTCATCCAAGGGCTCAGCAATGTCTTCAGGTAGATTAAGAATGGTAACTTTGTGCACATTGTCAACATTCATCTTTATATCCTTTCGTAAATTGGCACCATCAATATCATGGTTCTCTGGCAGTACCAAATGGCTATTATAGGTTCTACTTAAAATCTTTGTCAATGAGGGTGTATTATAAACTTGAGAGAAACCAGAGTTGGATGTCAGAAAGTACTTGGAACGATACAAAGCATCAACGACACGAACAGAGTCATAAGCATTGACCTGTACAAAAAGAATTAGTACATTCAAAGAAACAGTAAGAGCAACCCAACCCCAAGCCTTCCGGTAAACACCAGCTTCGAGGCCCAGGGACCAGTACTCTAGAAAAAGTTTATCAATATAATCGACAATAAAACCAACCTTCGATACTCGACCAAATGCTTGGAGCACATCAATGACAAGTTCAGGGATCTTTTCTCCTGAAAAGGAACAAACAGAAATAATCAATACAGTGGAACTTGACATAAATCTGCAGAACTTGTGCATAAATCTCATCTTCCTGCGACTTAAAAGTACATGGTGCATGCAAAAAAAGGTCAGTAAAATATATATACATACCTGGTATATCCACAGCAAGGGAAAATTCCTTGATACTCAATCCCTGGTCACCAGCCTTCTGAATGACAGAATAAACAGTCTTAAAGACTTGAGGATTGAAAAAAGTAATTTGATTTTGGTAATGGCTTGACAGATACTCAGCATAGGCTGTCATCGCATTCCAAGATGATTCACTAGAACTTCCTGCTATGGGAACAGCATGACCAAAGTTGAGCATTTCCTTCATATAGTCAGACTGACAAGAAATACCATCATTTTTCTCCAAAGTAGTGTTGAATTCAGCATTCCCATGTAGTTCACCAATGCAAATTTCCCCATCCTTGAACAACTCTACAGCATCAGACACTAACATTGTTGCACGGCGTACAGATACCATTATACCTGGAAAACCCTTTTCCCGGCGAGAAATAAGTTCACCTTCTGTTAAGTACTTTAATTTTTTACCCTTATCATTAACATGTAATTCATTGTCCTCAATTTTACGTTTTAAGCATCTCAGGTCTTCAGCCTCTCCAACACCTTCATCTGGCAAACATGGAGAAATGGACAGTTCACCAGAAGAAACTAGAGAAAACAAATGGAAAATGTCCCCACACTGTAAATCTGCATTAAGATTGATGCCCTCTTCCTTGAGATCTCTTTCCTTTTCATAGAGCCAACTAGAAAATTTAGCAGCTCTCTTTCCAGTGTTAATTGGGAAGGGGGATTTAGAAACACTCTGCAAGAACAGTTGAGAAAGTACAAAAGGATTTCCATCTCCCCCAATCTGCCATACAGTGACGAAAGTTCTCTGTTAGAAAAAAATTTCATATCTATAAAACACAAATAAAGGAAAAAGCACATAAAGGCGGCTAACACATTAGTCAAATGAACAGAAGCAAGGAACATATAGAAACTGTGTGACCACTGCAGATGAGAGGATGCTACTTTATTCCACCCCAACCCAAAAAAAAAAATCCAAACCTCAGATAATTGCAAATTTTATAGAATATAGAAGTGATATCCTAGTGCTTCATATTCAATTATGCTGAAAATATGCTACTTATTTTTCTACTGTTAAGTAAAAAGTTAACATACACAAGAGTTCACTAGCCCACACCAATGCCCACTAATTGATCACATCAAAGAACTCATATATAAGACCCAAAATGAGGATGGTGTGAGGTCACAAAGAAACCGTGTGACCACTGCAGCCATGGATATCGTAGCATTCTCAATCCCTAATACCATATGACTAACTCAAACCCAAACCTGTATTGCAGTTAGACCAAAATCTACTACATAACCAAAAAATAAAATCAATTTACCATAAATTTTCTCTCTCTGAGATAGCTAAAGGCTGCCAAAAGATCATGTTCTGAATAACGCCGTAAAGTTTCTGCCAGCAAACTTGGCAATTCTGGAGCTGTTGAGGTGCTCATAAAGACAATCTTAAATAGCTCTATGGCACTGGAAACAGCCAAAGATAATTGTTTGCTTGCATTTATTCTTTCATTCAAAAACTTTTGATGACGATGATAACATTTTGCTCTTTGAGCAGCATCTTTACGTTGTTCCGTATCAAGGTTCTGATCACTAAAAGTGAGTGGAGAAGGCAAACCAGATTCCTCAAGATTCTGCATGAAAAAATTAAATGTTTTATCATCAGCTGTGAGTACTCAACAGCATGATAAATTAAGATCTGACAAATATTGGCAAATAACCTTGACCAAAATGAAGAGGAAAATAAACCTTTTTGTAGATCCTAAAATTATAAAATACAAGCATGTCAACAAGCATTCCATAAATCATTGGAAACGAAGGTGGGGGAGGATAAAGATCCTCCTAACCCAAGTGTGCTCTAAATGGAAGGCACAGAGGAAAGATATGGAGAGAGGGTGAGAAAAATTGACTTTTCCGATGTAAAGATGCAAAATCTCTTAAACATCCCTAACTTAATTAAATTTTTTACTTTAGAACACCAGATGCAATTAAAGGATTCATAAAGAAAAATATGATTTTAAGATGTTTTACATTTGACCACTCATCAGAGATTGATTCGACTTTTTCAGACGCCTCCCATTTAGCCATTTGCTTCAACCGAAGGACATCCTCAAGGGCTCTCTCAATATTTTTGTCGGCAAAATCATCCCACCATTTGGAGCTATCCAGGTTAAGACCTTCCTTTATCGAGCTCCGCATTAGCACTCTGCAAACATTATCATCCAGTGACATGTTCTCAGTTTTTTCCAGATGCTTTGCATATCGTTGACTAAGCATGTTACAGAGCTTCATAACTGCTTTTCTAAATTTTGTATTTCCTTTTAGAGATGACATTCTTCTTGCACAAGCACGAGCAGACGCTGGAAGGTTAGTAAGAGAAGCCCAATCCACACGATGAAATTTTGCCCCAAGAGCTGCACGGTGTCTTGCGTATTGGATCACCAATTGCCTGTGAGGAGAATAATAAGTTTCGTGAAACAAAAGGAACTACAAAATATTTTCACAAGTAAAAAGGAAAAGACTAATGCTTTGCCTATATTAAAAGAATGACATATGTATCCTCAAATAGAACAGATAGACAATCACCAACTGCATAAAACTAAATATCGTACACAAGCATAAATGAAGTAAAAGAATCCCAGAAGTCCCTACTGAAGCAGTTTTTCCAAATCATTTTATATTATCATCACATTCTTGTAACTTCACAGCGTCAAGAAGTCATAAAGATAGACAGATAGACATCTGATTAACATCTGAAATTAGCTGAACCAGGATGGTCCCAAGACCCCATGCTTTTTTAAGTGATTTAAGTACAGCGATATGCTTTAGCTGGATTAATGATCTAGAAATGATGTTTCTTTTTCTTTACCTATCAGCTTCATCTGTCCATGAAAATCTCTTTTGGCGTGACGGCCTCATCTTTGAAGAGGTGCATTGACTAGGTTCGGAATGGGATTCTTCATCCTCTTCATTCAGTTCAGGTTCATCAACAGTTTCTAGATGATTATCCTCCTGATGAAAGTCATGTTCTTCTGAATAAACTATGCAAGGATTTTGTTCTTTCATAAACTCGATTGCAGTACCAGTCAACCCATCCAACAGTCTAGTTACAGCATCAACTCTTGAACGCTTCACTGATCTTTCTTCTAAAGATTTCTTTCTTTTCTGGGATGATGAACATTTATTCTTTAGTGGCTGATAATCCTTCCCATTGGCACCAGATGCACCCTGCGATCTATTAAGACGACGTCGGTGGTTATCATAATACACATGCAGCACCTGCAAGTGCCATTCATAGAAACAAACATGTATCAATTCAACCACAAAGAAAAAAAATATATTAATATACCAAAGAAGTGTAAGGCAAATAGTCATTTACACCTTTTAAGAAATTCATGTGACAAGCACCATTACGAACATGAACTAAACAAAACTACAGAGCACTAACAATGTATGCTAAGCTAACTGAACCTAACCTGCTCTACAGTCAGCTTAAGATCCTTTGCAATCTTCTGACACTCTTTGAATGGAATCTTTTCATGAACATTGTCCCTCACTATACGCTTCAGGAGCTGAGCACGTTGATCAGCTGTCATAACCCGGACCGAGGCCCATGACCGGTACTGAAAAACCTGTTGGAACAATTTGGTATAAGGCAGCCTCTTGGATTGATACTATAGCAATGTGGAGTGAACATAACAAAGGATTTAATCACCATATCAGACCATGCAGTCACTGACCTTGGATTTTTAGTTACAAATGATAGCATACACATTAAATCTGTAATAACGTAATTCCTGAACTTGTTTGTTATAGACCAAAAAGAAAAAAGCATGAATTGTCAAGTGCATACCTCATGAACAGCAGAGCCAGGAAATGCATGTAAGGAAGCTCTCGGATCAGCAGCAGCATAACAATACTCTAAAGTTTGCCAATATTCATTAACAGCTTCTCTATTTGACAGGATAAAATCATGTCTGATTCGTGGGCGAAGATCAAGAGATGTAAAATTGGATGTCGCAGCCAATGTTGGTGGTTCCTCTATGTAAGGTTTAAGTTCAATTGCATGTGACAAATGGGCATGCGATATTTTGATTCCATCATCTAAATGTCCATTACTTACTAACCGAATCAACTACATCATAAAAGCAGAGACAAATTTATTTTACCATAATTCTAAAGTAAATAGCAATTCTATTTCTGGGAGATGAAAGAATCCACTGCATAAGCACAAGCCACACAAGAGCATAAGTACAAATTTGTTGACTATGATGCTGAAGTGAATGAGAATTCTATTTCTTAAAGATGAAAGAATCCACAAGATGGCCCTCCACTTCCCTAAATGGATATAGCAGCTAGAATTTTCACAAGATTAAATAAAAAAAGTGAGGGAAGTGACCAAATTAAGGGTATGTTTGTAACTATTGTGGTTCTACTTAATTTTGAATGTACAACAGCTAAAGTGTCTGGTAAATACCCACTTTTACTTGGCAGCTAATATATTTACCAACCACTTAATTAGTTATACTTGACAACTATATTCTAATCCTCAATAGTTGTAAATTAAAAGTTATAGCACCTTAATCTCAAGCATACCTTAAAACTAATATAGCAATAAATGATGAAAGTTTGATTAACGTGTTTGATAGATTGAAAGAGAAGAACAGAAAAGAAAAAGTAACATGACATAATGGCAACAAAAGAGAAATGGTACTATTTCAAAATGTGAACAAGTAATAATACCTTCAACCGGCGTAGAATGTCAATAATCATTGACAGTCTCCCAGTTGCTTGAGTATTCATCATAAGTCTATACTCTTGGATGGAAAGATCGGAAAGACATAAACCCCTCTTACATTTCTCAATCATATCATCAAATTTCTGAGTAGATCCTGCAACTTGTAAGAAAAGTTCAAGTGGAATGTTCTTAATGGCTGCTTCTAGTGAAAACAAATAGCAAGAGCTGCAGGGAACTTTTAAGTCAGGCACATGTTTTCCAGATGATACAGCATCATCCCAACCAGATGAACTACTGAGATAATCCCATAGAAAGCTATGTAGCAGCTTTGCACGAACCATTTTTGCCAGCACAAACCCATTAGAACGCATAGCTTCTGATCTAACGACTTTTTCTTCCGTATCTACACGGCTCTGAGTTCTCTGGACCCCATCCAATACAGGAACTGATTCATTCTTCTTCCATTTAGATGAGCACCGGCCACGAATTTGTATTTCAAAACGCCTTATTCTATCATGAATTTCACTAATTAGATCTGGAGTCAAACCTTGAATAGATGGGTGCACAACCACTTGAGTGATACGGCTACGACCACAATTAGTGATAGCTGGGACATTAATGTCCAAGCATATGCAGTGCCCCTGCTGCTGAAGCCTTGCTAATATTCGTGCAATACCCTTGCGGTCAATTGTTTTACCTGTATCCTCAAGACTCATCAGCCACCTTTGTAGTTCAGCTCTCAAAATGAATTTGTCATCCTGTAGAAGAACAACGAAACAACGGTTAAGAAATGAAAATACTGACCATTAGAAAGAAGAAACAACAGCCATTTCCCATGTGTAAGCATACAGCAAAGGAAATGACATAAAAGACCTGTAAGCGTTCAAGTATCCTCTGCTCCCTTCGCAAGTAATTAGGCGTCAACAATGGGGATGGATTCATTAGAGGCTTCGAGAGAGCAAGAAGTTTTGTTTCTGCTGAAGATTCATTTGCTTCCACTGCCATAATTTCTAAAGCGAGTTCTCCCTCAGTAGCGATACCACTTGACTCATTAAGCAACTCTTGTTCAGAACAAGGAAGTATATGGTCATAGGAGGCATGTGAAATTTCAGTATTGGTTTCCATGTTATTCTTATCTCCAGTATTAGCAAAATCAACTCCAGAAGTTGAAGGAACATTCTCAAGAAAGGTTTGAGCTGGTCCATGAGAATCATCATCTAGATTGCCAACGTCAAGGTTTAATTTACTAAGAAATGCATTAGATGATCTAGAATTAGAATTTTCAGATGTCCAAACTCGAAATGCCACTGTTTTTTTATGGTTCTCTGCCTGCAGATGCATTCCAAACCTAGAGAACATGTTGCAAAACCGGCTGTAGTTCTTCTTCTTATCAATTCCAAGCCTGTCACACACCTGCTCAAGTAAATGTCAATATGAAATAATTAACAGCTGAAAAGAATAATATAACTCAAACTGGTAATAACTAGTAACTACTGAAGATATTCTTGCTGATATAGCCTAAATTGATCAACCTGAGCGCAAATGTTGATTCTGAATGGTTGTCCATAATAATAGAGTTTGGAAATTAAATGCTAAAAGCACTCACGGTTTGAAAATAAGGAATGAGATCATATTTTCCTTTTGGTGGTTCAGTGGGGAAGTTCTTCCAAATTACCATAAAAAACTTTCAGGGAAATATCAAAAATGGAATCTGTAATATAAACTTTAGAAGCAAAAAAAACATCAATCAAAGACAAGAATAATAAGCACACCTCCATAACAGCCAACCCCTCAGATCCTTCAGCATCAACCATATCATAAATTTGATGTTCAATAGGAAGCTCTACAAGTTGTTCAGTTTTTGGAAATCTCCTTCCAAATTTCAGTTGATCTTTCTCAAAATTACCTCCACATCCAAGAGACTGTGGCTCAAATATTTTTACAGAAAATTGTTTCAACAAACGTAGGCAACGCTCAACCTGTCAAATGTGAAAACATATCAAGCAACAAACTAAACATAGAGACTCTTTTGTCTAGGAGCTGAACAGAACATCATTCATCTATTACAGAATAAGAAAAATTCTAGGAGTGATACAGAACAGTGCCTTGGATTGGCAACATCTGTTCAAGGAAAATGACCTTACAAAAACCATGACCAATAGTGCAAAAAGTTATCTACCTTAGAGAGAGAGAGAGAGAGAGAGAGAGAGAGATGGAAAAAAAGAGTAAACTTACACACATGAACCAAAAGGCATCATATCACGTAGGAAAGAAAAGATATTTTGAATATCTTCTGAGCTCTTATACCATGTGAACTCCTCAGAGAAAAGGGAAGTTTGTGGAGATTTTGGAAAGCCATATATCTTTTTTGCTCTTTGCTTGTTCATAGTTATAGACGAAGAATAAATTATCAAGATACAACAAAAGAGTAGAGGGAAACTTTGAAATCAAAAATCATTTCTCCATGATGGAGAACCATAAGTGTGGCTTTTTGCTTGTTTATATTATAGTTATAGGCAAAGAATAAATGAACCAATTTTGAAGCCCAAATGCAAAAAGTAATTACTCATCTTATATTCAAGGTCAAAAAAGATTGGAACATTAAGTCAAGCAAAAAAATTACTCATCAGGTAAATTTTAAACTCACCTTCTCATTCACCTGTGCTTCAAACTCCTCAACGACACCAGCATCTTTCAACCGCTGACAAATCTGGGAGCATATTGTTCATAAGATATGATAATGAAAACAATCTATAACTACCCCACAGCCCCCTCAAAAGGAAAAAAAAAAACTTGCTTCTATTTATAACTTTCTTTCAGAAAGAGAAAAAAAATCTCACATTTCTCCAAGCCTTGTGGCCCGATGATGATCCACAGTAACCCAAGTCCTGCTTTATATCTGTGACAACAAGAACCTTCAATAAAAGAAATATCAGCACAATGGCACAAAAGATAAGAGACAACCTAAAAACCTTCTGCATATTACTAACCTTGCCATTTGCTTCTTCAAGTTTATCACAAACAGCTTTCATTGCTGGTAGGAAATCCTTTATGTACACATCCTCTTTAGCACTTTCCTGGGGAAAACCATCTCCACTCACAGCCTTTTCATTTGCATTCCCAAAGCTCTCCACAATTGGTCCTTCTTTGCTAATCTCAAATCTTTGTTGAGAACCCAAATGCTTAGCATAGCGATATAAGTATATTAAATTGGTAGTCACACATGAACTGTTTTTTGACTCCCCTTGACTGCTGGGTTCCTTTGTCCTCAAAACTGCTGGTTGCTTCACAATCAACCCTTTGCATTCAAGATTCTTCACAACATAAAAAAAGTTATTCCCTTCAATGCCAAATTCCTTAGCAAGTTGACTTTGTGTTATTCCATCTGATCTGCAATTACCCAACACATCAGTAGTCATCACATCTGCAATTGATAACTTTGGAACAAGTTCACAATTTCTACTTTTAGAAAATTAATCAACGTAATTAGCCCACTATAACCATTTTCTCTTTTCAATATAACAAAATCTATTTTAAAATCAAGATCTCAAAATTCACAGTAAATAGTTAATCATTATTAACACAGAAAAGGCAGAGGAACATAACAACCCAAAAAAATAACAATTACCACTTTCTAACCAAATTATTCCACCAACTTGTCTTCTCTTTGCAAAGTGAAAAATTACAGTTGGATTAATAATTCTGAAGTTCCAAGGTAATCACAGACTACATTTCACATTCAGATAATATATTCTTGACTGAATTAAGTTGTGAAAACATACAGTTTATTTAACACACAGTTCCAATCATATCCACAAGTAAAATTAACTGAATGTGCAAAAACACAGTACTGTATCTTAACACACTACTCTCATACTAAATTACAATCAAGTCACAAATTTAAGAAGCAAAGAAATCACACATGCGCATGAAATTCATAGATGATGGCACAATTTCGAAATTACACCTCAATTTTACTAATAAATCCCAAGAATTTCGTGTTACATATAAGAAATTTCCAATTCCTTCCTCACCTAGCAATGGCGAGCCGCTCAAGAGCGCGACGTTGAGGAGCCGAAATGCCGGAGTTACTAGACTTATCGTATAATCCAACGAAGTTATCTCTAAGCTGCGAACTGGCCACGATCTTCAAGCCGATCTTCTCCGCGTCCTCAAGCCGCAGAATCGCAGCGTCGTTTGCGTCAAACGCACCGTTTTTGTGGGACTGGAACTGGAGAGAAGGAATTTTCCGGAGATTTGAGTAAACTGAGGCTTTGAGAGAGGGAGAAAGAGAGAGAGAGTTGTCAGTGTTGAGTCTGTTCCAGAGAGACGAGAGAGAAAGACCGTTTTGACCTTGCGAACATATTTCTTCCAGAGCGGAGGAGATAATGGTGTCCATTGTTTCGCATTGGGAGGGATACGGAGGTGTTTGGACAGCTGGAAAATTTTCTACCTTCGATTTCCCGGGAGAATTAACTTAAATAACCCGAGCTGGGTTTTGGTCCTTTAGGAGTTGAAATTTCATTTATAGTTTAGCTTTACTCGGGTTTTATGTCTATCTTACTCGTCCACAATCCGACCCGCCTAGAAATTCTTCAAACTAAATGCACCTTGATTACATCTAAATACACCCAACATAAGGAAATAGCAGACTTTTATTTTATTCCCATTATTGGGTTATCGAATGTCCCAATTTAGCGGATTCGGACGTTACTAAAAACACCTGACAGTATTCTGACTACACCCCTTTCTTGGTTAGGTGTACTCAGGGCTGTTATGGATGTGTTTAGCTGATTATTCAACAGAATTTTTTATCTTAACTCTTATTTAGTAGTTTAATTTTTTTAATTAATAATTAATAACTATAATCATGGGTGGACGTATGAATTCAGATTTGATCCGGTTTTAAATTAAACCAAAATTATCGATTTTAATTACGATCAAATCGATCTAATTGATGGTAGAAAATAAATCGAATTAAATTTAAATAAAAAATTAATCAAAATTATCGATTACAATTTAAAAATATCTAGCTCGTAATTATAACTCTTATTGTTTAACACGATGTTAATACTAAATTATTCTTATATTTTCTTTTGATTAAAATATAAATTATTTATTAGTTAATTAATTAATTAACATAATATAATAATATCTTTAATTAAACATGAATAAATTGGTCAATAAATTATTGGAATTTATATTAAAACCACGTGTCTATGAAACACATGACAAGGGATTGTCATTGATGGCCAAACGAGTTGTTGGTAGCTGAAAAATTACTAAAATCTCCTTCCATTAAGTTTTATTTACAATTAATGAGTTAGAAATTCTAATCTAATTATAGAAATGAAATTCTCTCTCTCTCTTTGATTTTATTACCAACTAAAAACTAACAGGCGACAAAACATGAAATCACTTTCGTTTGCTCCCTTTCTATCTTCATCTTCTACCTTGCTTTGTTTCTTACCCCCCATCCAACCAATAGTTTAAAGACATAAAACAAACAAACAAGCGTTACACTGGTTTTCTCCACAAATTCTTTTCATTTTGTTTCTTTATGTTCATGATTTCAGTCTTTCACTTGAATCTCTAGCTTTCTCATCAAACCCATGAAGCTTTGATAATCCCTGGATGTTTTTCTTGAGAAAGTCCCATATTTTCTAGAGAAAATCCTCCTCCTTTTGTGCTGCTGCTAATTCTAGGTAAGTGATCAAGAAAAGGCCAAGTAATCCACGAGAGTTAATTGGGTTATGCTAAGTTCAATGAATTGGGTTTCCTTGTTTGTTTATATTATACTTTGGTTTATTTATTTTCTAAGTTTTTGGGCTCTTTTGTTTGGTTTTATATAGTTGTTTTCCTGGAAAAACTTGGATGCTTTTCAAAAAGACTTGCTTTTGGTTTTCCATTTTGAGAGAGAACATAGATCTCTCTCATTGATTTAGCAATTCAGAACACATTGTTTTCTGCAACAGAAAAGTGTTTTCCTTTCACTTATATTCAGTTACCTGTATAATATACTTTTGCTGTTCCCCAAAAACTCAACTGGGAATTCGGGGTTTTTTTTGAGAACAGAAAGGAAAAAAGGTTTCTTTTAGTGGGAAAAGTGTCTGCTTTTATGATACAAAACAGTCCCAAGTTTTTGTTTTCCTGCTTCATTCAGTGTCTCTTATGCACTTCTGCTAATTCTCTGTTTGATTTCTGAGAAAAAGGAAAGAAAAACAAAGAAAATAAGATTAAGACTTCAACTTAGCCAAATTTTTCGATTAGGCTCAATTTTTTTGGGGTTTCAATCACTATTGTCCCATATTAATGCCCAATTAAGGTGCGAAAGTTTGAATTTTTTTCTTACTCTTTTTAATCTTATTAGTTTTTTTCTTTTTCCAGCAGCAAAATGCCTGCTAGATGAATTGATCTGAGTACCCATCAAGAACCAGTGTTTTTTTTTCTCGCTTGGCTTGTCTCTTACTGACTTTTAGTCTTTGATGCAGGAATAGAGTATTGTTAATTATAAAGAAGTAACAGCTCATATGGAAGAGGATATATATCCAGGCATTGGAAATAGTGCACAGTTCAATGGCAGGATTATACAAACATTTCAAAGAAGTTTTGGGCAGGTTCAAGATATTTTAGACCAAAACAGGGTGCTTATTGATGAGATTAACCAAAACCACGAATCAAAAGTACCCATTAACTTGACACGAAATGTTGGTTTGATCAAGGAGCTTAATAACAACATCAAAAGGGTGGTTAATCTCTATACCGATCTCTCTTCGAATGTCACTCGATCGATGGAAACTTCATCAGAAGGGGAATCGGCTGCCACCTTTAGATCTGATGGAAAAGCCAGTCAGAAGAGAATTAGATCCGGGTAGTTTACCGAAAACTGAGCTTTCTTATTTAGTATGTTCTTTAATGGTGTGATAGGAATGTAGCTGTGATAAAAGAGGGAAAGCATTTGATGAGATCACATGAGTCTTATGATTGAATTGTATGTGTAATGAGATTTCACTATCTCAGTTCAAATATCAATTTTTACAAATTCACCATTGTAATTCTGTGTAACTCTGTTGTCTTATTGAAATCAAGAGTGCTTCTCTTTTTTACATTATCTGTAGTCATCTTTTTTATTTAGTAGAACTTAGTGTTATAAGTGTTCGGTTGATGCTATGTTTCTTTCTCTCCTATTGTACTTAGATTTTTAATGGGAGGACTTTGTTAGGTTCTGTCTTTTGTACTTTATCACTTCTTTAATTATTGTTCAATAGACTTAAGCTTGATTGCTGAACTGTCATCAAACAAAGAGTTGGATTATATATTAATTTTAGTTATCTTTTAGGTTGTTAGAGAGGTTTTAAGTCTAATATGCTCATCATTAAAAATTCTTTTCAATTTCATCTTCGTATTCTTATCATATCCCATGATCTGCTTTTGATGTGAACTTTCAACAACCCACTTTATTCCTTTACAATGTTTGTCAAAAGTGATTCCTTCTTGTGTCTGTAATAACCTAGTTGAGGTTATATTTAGGAGTTGGTATATGCTGTTCTTTTAACCCTGAGTATCACTTGACCTAGGGTAAGGTTATATTTAGGACTTCCTCTCTCTTTTACTTCATATAGCCACATAGACACAAACCAACAAGTGATTGAACAAGTGCTTTTTCCAGTGGACCCAGTGAAATTAGTTTTATGTGTGTATTTTCTTTGAACCATTCATTATTTTTATAGATTTGGGGTAGAGGACCCATGTGGCTGATTGCAGTGAATAGCTGGTTTTTGGCTTATATTGTGAACATTAGTGATCTACATCACTTCAATTATTGATGTAACTCAAGTGGAAGAATTCATGCATGTTAAAAAGTTATATTAGAGACTTTTCCCACATAAAGACTAGGATTATTCCATGCTTAACTCTTGTATTTTTATCTTTTGGATTGATCCAACGGTGCAAAATCAAGTTTAGCTTTCCTACAGTTTAGCTAATGATGCTGATCAGCAGAATATTTCAGATTAATTTATAACATTGTTTAAAACGACTTTGAAGTCAAGAAGATATAATTTTTCAGGATTTATAACAAGCCAGGACAAATGAGAGTTTGGAAACATGTGAACAGAAAGATAATCTGCTTTTTTTATTTTATTTGCAGCTTGTTCTTTCTGCAAATGGATTTGCATAGCAATTGCCAACAAGATTTTCTTCTTGATTAATTTAATCTTTATTTTACAGTAGATTAAAGATGCTGAAACTATGTTGTTGCCTTCAAACTGGTATATCATAAGATCTACAATCTCAAGGTTTTGCTATCTAGACAAGATTTGCTCTTTGTTGACATTATGCTCATAATTTACAATGATTTATTTACTAATTTGCTACATATTTTCGATCTAAAACGATATTAATACTTTTGTTTGCTGGCATTAATCACGCCGTGTGGCAAAATATGCATACAAAGTTACTGCATCATTGTTAAGATTCTGATTCTGCTTGATAAGAAACACTTTGCTTCTTTACATTATGCAGATTTTTGAGTCCAAGATCCTCCAAAGACTTGTTTTTGATCTGTCAATGCATCTTTATGATCAATCCATGTGATTTAAAAGTGATTAAGAATAAAGGAAAGTAAAGAATGGTGTGCTTTTTATGATCTATTTAATTTAATAGAATATTTATTTATTTATTTATATTTATTCTTTGAGGGGAGGGGGTGAAAGAAGGGGAGAATCTGAAGACTTTTGACAATAGGATGTAATGAGAAGAAAGATTTTTGGTTTTAAAAAAAAAAAAAAAATCTAAGGCATGCAGCATGCTCTTCACATGAAGTAGAGGAATCATACAATAAAGAATGTGAGTTTGTGTCTATACTTGGATTTTCTAACTCATTTTCCACAAGAAAGAAAGAGAGAGAAAGAGTGCTTTCAGACAAAGACAACATGTTCCCATATGAAGACAAAAGACTCCACAACTTGTTACAGCCACAAAAATAGCAAAATGTATACATTTAGATCCTATTTGTTTTTCTATACTAAATATTAAATATTTTAAAAATATTTATTTTTAATTTAATATTAAAAACTTGACAATTACATCTAAAAAAACAGGTATATGAATAATTTTGTCAAATTATAATATCAAATCACTAATTTTTAATCGAACATTTCGATCATATTTATACAAATTTTAAATAAATAAAACATTATCTTAGCCTAGATCTTATGTCATTTTCACCTTTAACTTCTTTGTATTATTTATTGTTAATAGTTTTCTAAATTAGATAAAATTAAGGGTGTGTTTGGAAATACTCTCAAAAAAAGCACTTTATTTGGTAGCATTTTTCATGAAAATACCTGGTAATGTAATGCTTTCTGGATAGAAAGAATGCCTTTTTAGAAACTTTTCAAGGGGCATTTGGAAAAATGACAAATTGTTGTAAGATATTGGTTGTTTCAGTGTCAAGCACACCATTCATTCTCTTTTGGACCAATTTAGGTATAATTGTGGAAGCTACTGCTCTGTTTTCTCCATCAATCTTGTGAAACACTCTTTCCAATCTGAAACTTTCTCCTCTCCATTCACCACCTATTGCAAACAACAAGCATCAATCAACAGCCAAATTACCAAAACAATCCAAAGAAATGGGGAAAGAATCAATAGAAAATAACAAAATGGTCCTAATTGGGTGGAAAAATGATAAATTTGCTTCATGGAACAAGAATAACAGCAGAGGTGAACAACTTATTGTTTCTATTTCTATTTTTTTCTTAAATTTTCTTAAATATTTTTCTCATTTTAAAATATTTTAATTAATGATTAGTAATTTTACGTTGGTCTATTAAACTATCGTGCTTAAAATATAAATTCAACCCGAGTTTATATGTACTCTTGTGTTGTGCAGGACTCATGTTATATTGTATCGGCCTGACTCATTTGATACTTCCAAACATAGGCAGGGCAAAAGATGCATATGCTATGACTAAATATGATTCTCATGTTTCAACTTGAATTTAGACCACAATTAGCAGTTTTTAAAAAAATTTCACCAACCTCAAATATCAATCCTTTTTGGGGGATTGAATCAAGTGCTTCCACACAAATTAAGGCAGCATCCTCCTTGCTAAGACTTCCATTTGCAGCACAACCCTGTTTTAGAAAATGGTTTATACTAATTGTCATTACAGATACCCAAGAAAGAAAAAACACTAACTGGGTTTCATTATTGTAAAAATCAAAATAGAAAATGTTTCCGTTTTTTATGCTTACTATGCACTCAAGTTGATTAAGAAATTTTGGTTGGCATGGAAACATCAAGGACCAAAATGTCATTTTAGAGAACTGGAAACCAATTTGAACATTCAGTAATACCTTTTCAAATCTGAAACCTTGTTTTCCACCTGGAATATTCTGTAACATGCCAGCCCTTATAATGGTGTAAGGAACACCCAAAGCAATTAGTGTGGACTCGTCTTCCTCAGCCGATTTTCTTGCACTGCCTTTCATTAGAGCTTGAATTCCACTGCTACCTCCATAAACAGATAACTGCAGCCTTATTACACCACAGTAATGTCACTTTACATGGATTGAAATTCTAAAATGCTTCATATTGACAATCACACTTGTATCAGGTTGAGCGTGAGAGAGCGGAAAGAATACCTGAGACAAGAGAACTACATGTTGTACTCCTTTCAAGCTTCCAACATTAGACATGAAACCTTCCTGTAAAACAAGTAAAATAAAGTATTCTGGTAAAAGATTGAAAGTAGCCATAAATCTTTCATTGTGTGTTTTGCTAGCGAAAAACTTGTACTTTGAACTTGAAATCCAGGCTGTAAGCCAATGAATAACATGTCATTTATCAGTATGACTTGGTTGTAACATCAAACAAAAAAGGGAACCAAAAATCATTTTTGATACTTTCATGGTACTTACACTTGGGCATACAATTGCACGAACACCTCTAAGAGCTTTTGTTAAGAATGCCTTGTTATTTGCATCTCCGGCAATTGACTTTTGGCAGAACACAAACCATGTCATCAGCCATTTCAATGCAGAAAAATAGTAAGAAGTTGGTACAGTATATATTTATAGCATGAAGAGCAACAAATTTGCAACAGGAAATTATTGAAAGATTTAAGTACTCTTTTCACACACCTCAACATAAGCTCCAAAAGATTCCATGGCACTTCGCTTGTCCTTCACCAATGCTTTAATTCGAGTTTGTTTTACAATCAATGACAATATCACCATCTGCATTGTTGAGATTAAAAGAAAAAATCGTTACTGTTTGAGTACAATTATTTCACTAACAGAATCAATCAAGCAGCTATATCACAGAGAAATGCAATTGCCAAAGATAACATGCTAACTAAAGTTCACATTTTCAATTGTTTACTGGAATTTCACAGGATTGGATGACATAAAACACAAACCTGACCAATCTCACTATCTCCATCAGTTACTAAAACTGCATCCCTGGCTTCTTCTGTACAAATTTGTCAAAGAGGAAATCAAGGCCAAGCAATTTTTTAAAGACATATATATTAATTAAACAGCTATACTCAAAAACTTAAGCTATTCAGTAAGAGTTCAATATTAGGCATTTAAAAGCAAGTCCTAACATGAAACTGAGCTCAACATTAAACATTTAAAGACAACTCTTAACAGGAAACAACTATTAGTTAAGGGCTAAATATTAGATATTCAAAGACAAATCTTAATACGAAACGTGATCGCATTCTAAGGTCATGTAGATCCCGAGAGGTCAAGACAATAGTCCGGAGGTCCAAAATTGAAACAAAACCTAAAAGCTTAAACTATTAAGTAAGAACTCAACATTAGGCATTTAAAGAGAAGTCTGACAGAATTCAGGAGGTCCAAGATTGCAACAGAACTAAAAAAACTTGAGCTATTAAGTGCTCAACATTAGGCATTTGAACACAAGTCTGAATAAAATCATTGAGACAATATACACAAATATAAACATAATCATCGATAAATTGTTCTATCAGAATACCTGGAAATTCATCATCTTCTTTTTCATCTTCCTCATCAGATCCATCTCTTGGTAGAAGATCAGGCGCTCCATACCATTTCCTCAACTTTGGACCACCTTCAAAACCAGCACAGACACATAAAACAACCCAAAATTGACATATATAATACAGAAAATACCCAAAAAATAGTTTCGTAAAAAACAATTGCAACAAGAACATCAAATGTTTTTTCTGTAAGCTGAGCTTACCTTCAATGTAATCTAGAATTTGATCTACAAAGCTGATCTTTTTCTTAGCCGAGGAACGAACAAGAATCCGTTTTTCCACGTTGAAAATGAAAGATGGGTTTGAGAACTTACACGGAATTTTATAAGAAGGGAAAGAAATGAGTGAAGTTTGGGTGAAGAGAGTTGAAGGAAGAGCAGTACCCGCCATTGATAGACAGTAGATCCTTCTGTTAGTGTTACGTTAACCAACCGTTTTCATTCCCGCGAAAGTGGATAACTCTGGTCAAGATAACATGCGCAATACCTCTTATACCCCTACAGCTAAGGAAAAAATATTTTCTGAAAAAAGAAAATGACTCGTTTATAACTATTATACACTATATTCTGTAAATCTGTATTGTACTTTTAATTTTCAGTGCATGATAATAAAGAATTTGAATCAATTATAATATTATAAGCAAACTTAATTTTGAAAGCACAGTACTTGTTAACGTTTATTTTTCAAGACGAATGCTTTTAATGAATAAACTTGGTAAACCAAGTCTGGAGATGCTGTTGGATTAACTGTTACAAACATCCTGCAAATCTTCAAAAGAATGGCTATTACCTTGAGGCACCAAGTACCTATAGCAAGTTTCTGAACATGAAGAAGTTCTGGAAGAAGTTCCCTTAACAAATGGCTATGCCTTGTATACAAAAGGTGTCCATCCGGACCAAGTGGCCCAAATCTGAGTTCATCTCCATCAATGAGCTTAAAATTGAGATGAGCTTCCACTAATGACGACATATCAATCAACTTGTATTTTTTTTTTTCCCATAAATTTCCCCATGTAAGCTAATGAAACAAACAGTAGGAGCCGAAATCTCCATTACCCCAGAACTTTCCCAAAAACCATCTATCACTAATTCTTTCAAATTTAAAGAGCTAATAATGATATGATTAATCCCACCACAGTATTGCAATCTCAAGAATTCAAGCATGGGGCTACCTGATAATACTTGGGCAACGATTTCATCATTCAATTTCGCGTACCCAATTGATAAAACCCCAAGTGAAGTCCAAGAAACATGCCCAATTGGCTGAAAAATTACAGAAGTGCGTATTCAATGTTCTTAATGATGAAGAAGAATACATACAGGGAAGCAGCAGGTTGTTTTCCCCGGAAATTGCTCCCAAACCACCGCCAAAATAGAGACTCAGCTCCTCCACGTAGTGAGAATCGGCGAAACGGACCCAATCATCCACCTGAAAACTGTAAGACTGATTGTAGCCGAAAGGAAGGAGGAATTTTTCAACTTTAACACCAGTATAAAGAGCTATGGTTTGTCGACGAAAGTGGAGAATTATGATCGGGTAGATAATGGAGGCGGCCGAAGTCGAGTCTGGGAACTGCAACCCAAACGGAACGCCATCTTTTCAACAAAAACAAGGTTTTTACGAAGTCTTCAACGGTCAGATACAAGAGTATGTGTTGGATGACGGTATCTGGTAAGGCACTGATACGATCTTTCTCTGTGCAGAAAGTTGTTCTCTTTGAAGAAAAAAATGGCAGAGACAATTCGAGAGCTATTTCATCGAGCATCGCGACGTCGTCGTGAAAGATATGAGATGGAGATCCTTGTCTCTACGTGATAGTTGCCATTACAGAATTGTTGCTGCCCCTCCACGATCTCTCTCCTGAGGTTTAGCTTTACTTCCCTTGTAGCTGGGTTTCATACCGTGTCTGAGTTCTAATAGATTTGCCCGTATAGATCATCAGTTCATTAGTATTTGTGTATATATTAAGTTGGGCGTTAATATTTTTTAATCATTATAAATATAAAAAATTTAGAACAATTTACACTATCATTAAAGATTAGATCATAATCATCTTGACTTTTAAACGTCGTGTTTACTAACATAACAATGTTTAGAAGCTACCACATTCTTCTCTTCGATCCAAATTCTCTGCTTTTTCTCTGCAACCCAGCTAATCATTTGCCTTTACTCTGTTAAACCCACGTCAGATTCCAACTCCGTTTTGTGCCTTTGCCATCCCTTTTCGTGATGAATTTTTGTGTATAATGCGTGTAGTTACTGTGCTGCATGTTGTTCTTGATGTACCCAAATTCGGCAGTCAATCGCCACCCGATTCACCACAATCAGCTCTTATCTTCACAATTATTATCACATGTTGCAGATGTATTCATTTAATGAGAATTTTTTGGTTTTTTTCTTCATGATGCAAAATGGGTGAATTCTATGGGTTTTTGTTCCCTTGTTGGATGTGATTTGGGTTGGAGATGGAGCAGATAAAGGAGGAAGAGGAGTATTTTGATGGTAAGTTTCTTCTGAATGCATTTAGTCACCGTTATTATTGATCAAGTTCCTTTTTTGTTTTAATTGAATGCTTGACAATTCATGCATTAAATTGTGGATCTTAACTTCATGAATTGTTACTTAGCTCTTGAAGTTTAGTAACTCCTGCTTCAAGTCATATTTTCAGATATGTTGCCAGTTAAATTGGAAAAAAATGTTACTTTGTTTGATTATTCAAGTCATATTCTCCATTAGCTATGTTTGATTCTCCCTTTGGTTTTCTTGGGTATAATTGTGTGTTTCTATCCATATTGTTACTACTGTTTAACTAATCAATGTCCATATCAGCTTGTGCATGACCTTTCCTTTGGTTGCGAAATTATGTATTTGGGTTGGATTTGATTTGTAGTATGCTCTATTTCCCATTGCTTGGCTGACAAAAATTTTATTCGTTAGCATTGAATTACTCTTCTCTTTCCCACTAAAGATGGGCTAAGAGGATCCAGAAAAATGCTTAAATTGAAGATTTGGAGTTTTTGTACTTCTTTGAACTATTCTAGTTCCTGGAGTTCGGTAACTCCTACATCGAACTAATCCTACTTGGAAAATCTAGTTTAATAATCTCTGCTTGAGTAATATAACTTGCTTATGTTCTGCTTCTTTGTTCTTTGTTCTATGATTGTGATACTGATTGCTAAAAAGTTGGGATTTCATGGTTTTTTTTTTCTTTTAATATGGTTTAGAGTATGCATCTTAGACTTTGGACTGTTCTTTCATTTGTCAGAGAATTAAGGCTCAAAATGTTCTTTCATTTGATGTGTACACATGCAATGATCTGTCCACTGCATGAGACAGTCTATGCAACTCAGCAATACCTAGAAATTGAGATGAGAAAGATTAATTCATTTTCGCTATTTTCAGGTATTTCATGTTCAATTTGGAGGCTATAGAGCTAAAAAGTTTAGGTCCTATGTGCAATTACAAAAGCTTTCTTAAGTTTTCAATTGGGCATCTCCCTACCAGGGATTATTTTCTTTATGAAGTTTACTTTTATTTTGCAAGTTTCTTTTACTAAAATGTAATTTGTTAAACTGGGTTTTTCTGAATGTATTAGTAAAGCTCTACTTAGAATTAATCAAGTTTTTAATTTCCCTTACCAATGACTTTTCTTTCGTTAAGAGGATGCTTGACAATTCATACATTAAATTGAAGGAGTTTTTACGGCTCTATGAATTTTTTCTGGCCACATTCTTTGAATTTTCCTACATTAAGCTATTTTTCCAGTTACTTTGCTGATAAAAGTAAATGAACTGTGACCACATTTTGGTTTACTTGTTTACCTTATATTAGCTAGCTCAGTGACTTTCCTTTGGTTGTCAGATTATGTATTTAAGTTAAATTTGTGGAATTTATCATTTAATTACCCCACCTTTCACAAAGCTTATGGGCTAAGAGGATCCAGATCATTGCTTAAATTAAATATTTGGAGTTTTGTTTTACTCCTTGAACTCTTTCTATCTAGTTCTTGGAGTTCGTCCAACTCCTATATTTGCACTATATCCTATCTAGAAACCAATTAATCGATCAATATTTTTATTAGCTATCTCGGGGACCCCTTTCCTTTATGCATTCAGGTTAGATTTGTGGAATTTAGCATTGAATTACTCCTCCTTTTTCCCAAAAACTGATGGGCTAA
>JAXCLQ010000008.1:899899-918173 GCA_035584115.1 Cedrela odorata
ATATATATATATATATATAGCTTGTTAATAGAGTTGATTAGATTGCTCTTGCTTGCTACTGGATTTCTGGTCAAATTAATTTGTATGGAACACTTCATCTGTCTGATTCCATCATTCCAGAGTCCATACCTCACAGAGTTCTCTTCATAAATAAGTTTTTGGATGTGGAACAGTGAATTAAAGGTCGAGGATAATGTTCTTCTAGCATTCTGAAATACCATGCAGCATGTGAACATTTTGGAAAAATTTTGACTGAGTGGGCCGGCAAGACTTGGATATCGTCTGGCATATATTACATTCGGTGCAATAGTATCCTTAGGTGATAATCCAAATTAAAAGAAAAATTGTTGACATGATTTGCTAACATTGTTTAAGACTTAGCAGTTATGTCGATGAGAAGTTTACTTGTTATTGTTGAAGAATTTGTGGAGTATGGTCTCTTGGGTTTTGATTATGTACTGTTTTTCAAGTTTTTGTGCATTGTTTGTTGTATTACTGTTTGATATATGTTTACTTTACACACTTATTGCACTGCAATTGAATTTCTACCCAGTTTATAGTTGAACCAGAGAAACCAGAGAAGGATAAACAGTTCTCAGCAATGGTTTCCATCGAGCGGGGCCAGAATATGAAGCTGGAACATATAGATCCATCTGGGGATACTTCAGACGATAACGTAGTCACTGTGCCCACTGTTAAAGGTGGAGTGAGAAGGAAACATCACCGAGCCTGGACTCTATCTGAAGTTATGAAACTTATTGAGGGTGTGTCCAGGTATGGAGCGGGGAGGTGGTCTGAGATCAAAAGGCTTGCTTTTGCATCCTATTCATATCGTACCTCTGTTGATCTCAAGGTATGTGTAATATGAAAAACCGCTACATGTTAACTTAATACAGGACTAGGATTGGCCGCAGCAAATAATTTTATTCTGATTGTATAACATATTTCATAGGACAAATGGAGGAATCTGCTGAAAGCTAGCCTTGCACAAACACCTCCGGATAAAAGAGTGAGCAATATACTTGTACTTTCATGCTTTTTCAAACTTAATATGTATTGTCATCTACATGTGATGGTGTAATTACTTGATCAATGTTTCTCTTTTTCTCTGCTAATGTAGATGGGTTCCCGGAAACATGCATCCTCGGTTCCAATCCCCGCACCTATTTTGCTTCGAGTGAGAGAGCTGGCGGAGATGCAGTCCCAGGTTCCACCAAATGTGAGCTCAAGCAAGCTGGCTGTGTCTACTGGAAGAAATAATGTAAATGAAACAAGATCAGGGTACTTGTAACATTGTAAATAAAAACATAATTGGTACACTACACTGTTAATTCCTTAACAAATATCTTTTTTCAGTGTAGTTTTAAAATTTTTTTTTCTGGCTTTTATGTTATGTTAGAAGGGATTTATGTAAATATTTTCAAATACATTCTAATAATAAATAAAGCATAGTATGTATATTCTAATTGTATGATTGATGGAGAGATGTAAATATTTATTATATTTTATTTTTTTGTACAAATGAGCTGAAGGTAAAAAGGCAATTTAAATAACGTTCATTTTATTCGAAGTTCATGAAAAAGCCTATTTTATTTTGGACTTCTAAAATTTGTCCATTTAATTTGGGCCTTCAGAACTACCCTACTTTACTTTGGACCGTCAAAATTGGCCTATTTTATTTCATTCTAATTAACTCATTGTATTCGGGCCATTTAAACCAGCCCATCTTATTTGTATTTTATTTATGCCCTACGAATTTGGCCATTTTTTTCGGGCTGTCAGAATTAGTACAAAGTTTTTTTGGTCTGTCAATATTAACCCACTTTAGTTGGTTCTGCAAAAGTAGCCCATAGTTTGGACTTTCACATATAGCCCTTTTTTGTGGCCTGTTAAAAGTAGCTCATCTTATTCAGTAGCCAATTGGTTCAAGCTTTTTAGAAATAGTCCAGTTTTGGGGCCTACCAAAAATAGCCCCTTTGTTTGAGCTCTGTCAAAAATAGCCGAAAAAGTCTCGTGCTAGCCCTTTTTTCATTTCACCCTCTTTTCCCACAAATACTCACCAGCATCTGTGTCTCTTCCTCTCTTTAATCAGCTGCTGCGATCCGCGTTAACTCAGTCCCGGTTAGTCATCTACCAACCGAGTTCACTCACTCAGTTTAGCTCCAATTCCATGCATTTAACAGCCATCACTCCAAATAGAGCTAAAAACTTCAAAAACAACTAAAACATATTCAAAATCTTTTTACTTTTTCAATTTTCTTAGCACCCAATTTCTTAATCCCCATAATCAACTGTTAAATGATATCATTTTTATGAACTTGGTTTCCAAACTTGGATTGATTGTTTATCAGTTTGTAGCTTTAATAATTGTTAGAGGCTAGCTGATTTTGTATTTTTGTTCCTAGTCTCTCTGTTTTTTTTTTTGTGTATCAGCTTAAATAAAGAAATAAAAAATGGGTATCATTGAAAAGATTAAAGAAATTGAAGCCGAGATGGCTCGCACCCAGAAAAATAAAGCCACAGGTAATTATATAATTGCTGTTATTTCTTTTAATGGATATATATGTGTAGTATGCTTGTATATATTTCTTTTGTTGGTTCGTTTAATTGTAAAGTGATGATTTTGCAGAGTATCATCTTGGCCAGCTCAAGGCAAAGATTGCAAAACTGAGAACACAATTGTTGGAGCCTCCAAAAGTATGTGGATTTGTTATTCTTCGATTTTTTTGTGTGCATGTATAGTAATTTAAAATTTGTATGAGCAGTACTGCATTGGCTGGTGAATATGAGTTAGTAATATGTTTCCGTGTAATTATTATAGCTGTAGGTGCAAGTGATACAAGTGGCATTTATGAATCAGGTCTCATATGCTTATTGTTATTGAAATTCATGAATCAGGGTTCTAGTGGAGCAGGAGAAGGTTTTGAAGTTACAAAATATGGCCACGGACGTGTTGCGCTCATAGGTTTTCCGAGGTCTGTCACCTTTATGATCTAAATATTTGTGCATCTTTTTCAGTAAGTAGAAATTGAATTTCCTTCTTCGAGATTTGACACCAAAAGCTTAGTGGCTCATCAATGAGTTATATCATCGTCATCATATTTCCTTTCAAACATAGTCACAGAGAGAGGACGAGCGCTCTAAAATTTGCAGTGTCGGTAATGTTTTGGTTGCAGTGTGGGGAAGTCTACACTTTTAACAATGTTAACGGGCACTCATTCAGAAGCTGCATCTTATGAATTCACAACACTTACCTGCATTCCTGGGATTATACACTACAATGATACTAAAATTCAGCTGCTTGATCTTCCTGGAATTATTGAAGGTGCTTCTGAAGGCAAGGGACGTGGGAGGCAGGTCAAAAAATTTCAGCTGCTTGTTTTTTTCTTTTTCTCTTTGTGGTATCTTGTCAGCATCTGTTCAAATAATATTACAGAATTGAGCCCAAATCAGAGTAGAATTCTCATGAAAGCTCTTATTGGATGTTGTTCGATGAAGTTCTTGTAGAACAATTGCATAGACATTTGGTTTTGCTATACGTCTCTTTGCCCAGCATGGTTGGATATATTAGGAGTTCAAGAAATATGACGAGACTGTTTATCTCTCAGGTTATTGCTGTCTCCAAGTCTTCAGACATTGTGTTGATGGTTCTTGATGCCTCAAAAGTAAGTGCTTAAAAACTATTGTTGTGTCATTTTCTACCAGTTTAAGGTAAATATTTTACGTGCAACATCCTTTGCTGCAGCAGCTGTTCTTAGATATGACTTTCCTGTTTTGGTTTATAAGTTTTTGTCAAAGTTTGCCCTAATCTTGTGTAATTTGTTTGCAAAATACCTCAGAGTGAAGGTCATCGGCAAATATTGACAAAGGAATTGGAAGCCGTAGGTCTACGTTTAAACAAGAGACCGCCTCAAGTAAGTTTATCGTTACTTTTCCTACCAGCTTTGCTATGTGAATGCTGATTTCTGTTTAGGTGTTTTTCTCTTGCACATTTATCAATTTAATACATGTAAGAATGAGTAAGCGTATAGTATCTTTCCCAATGTCTCTGAGGATTTATCAATTATGCATTTCCTTTTCTTTTTTTTCTTTTTTTGTCTTTTGTTTCATTGGCAGATTTATTTCAAAAAGAAAAAAACTGGGGGCATTTCATTCAACAGCACCATGCCTTTAACTCACGTGGATGAGAAGCTTTGTTACCAAATTCTACATGAATACAAAATTCACAATGCAGAGGTACTGGCTCTTTACCTAAACCAATTAAGTTGTATTCAGTTGATGATTTGCAGCAGAATCTGGGAGTCATTTCTTCTTCGTTGTTGCTAAAACATCACGGAATGGCTTCATCATAAAAAGAAATGTCAAACTAGCCCAATAATGGATTAAATGATGTTGCCATGGGGACATGATATTATTGCTCCATTTATTTCTTGTGCTAATATATATATGTATATATTTATTTATTTATTTATTTTCTCTTGGGAAAAGTAAAGGAAAATTGATATTTCTGCCATTGCTGAAAGGAAGTCTGAATTTCTCTAACCTCAATCGGATTCTCCAATGAATAACTCATTGTTCTTCAGAATGAGAACCAATTTAATGGTAGAAAATTGATGTAAGATTTCAAATATGATTTCCTTTTCCTCTACAAACATTTTCTGATATTTTTCCTTTTTGCCTACAATTAACCCTTCTTAGGTTATGTGAATGAGTGTTTCACACACTGCTAACATGATTTGATCTCTTTTAGTTATCTTCTTGTGTGTTTACTTTCTTAGCACATCTTTCAACATGATTCTTCATATGTGGTGTCTCTTATGGCCTAGATTTCATCTCTATTTATTGTTCATCAACTATCCCAAAGAAAGTGGTACTAATTTTCTGACGATCTTGTTGTAGGTGCTATTTCGAGAGGATGCCACAGTGGATGATTTGATAGATGTCATTGAAGGAAACCGTAAATACATGAAGTGTATATATGTTTACAATAAGATAGATGTTATCGGTATTGATGATGTGGATAAGTTAGCCCACCAGCCAAATTCGGTTGTCATTAGCTGCAATCTGAAGGCATGTTCAAAATTTATAATTTTTGTTAAATGCAAATGAGATGTGAAAGATCATATTTACTAGGACTTGAAGCACCATTAGAATCTAATTATATGCACAGACCATGATGCCAGCCATCTTATTCCTGATCTTTTTAGTGTTATAAACAATAGTGATTTTACAAGATTTAGGTTTAGTGTCTAATGCATTTTTCTTGCACACAACTTTTGTTTTGTCTTATAGTTTTGTGTGCCAACCAAGCATATTACCCTGACAATAAATGTGATTCCAAATCTGGGTGTAAATCAGAAGTAGTTTGAGCAAATTATTACCTATAAAATTCCTACTTGATGTGAGTGGTTTTGGGAAAGATTAACTGATTGTTCATGTTGCTTGTACAGCTGAACTTAGACAGATTGCTTGCAAGGATGTGGGACGAGATGGGACTTGTGAGAGTTTATACGAAGCCACAAGGCCAGCAACCTGATTTCACTGACCCTGTAGTTCTATCTGTTGTACGTCACGTATCCATCTATTATCAAATTAATACATCTGGATATTGGTGTATTGTATACGCATGAAGTTCCTGGCTTTTTCCATTTTTCTTTATTCTCTGTTTTTGGTAATTGATAGGATAGAGGTGGCTGCACGGTTGAAGACTTCTGTAATCACATACACAGAAGTTTGGTGAAGGACGTGAAATATGTGCTAGTTTGGGGTACGAGCGCTAGGCACTATCCACAGCATTGTGGCCTTAGTCATGTTCTTCAAGATGAGGATGTGGTTCAGATTGTCAAGAAAAAGGTGCAAAAATTTGTTCCTTCTGTTTAGCAATCTGATTGAATGTGAATCTATGATAAAGTTGACAAGGTTGTTTTACTGATAATTTGAAGCAAAACATTTGTGATACAGATTTGTGCATACCCTTCCAGGATTTCTTTTTGACGAGATTTGTGCATATTGCAGTTATGCTAACTTTAATAACTTGGAATTATGTAACCATTCTGGATAAAGAAAATAACTTGGAATTGTATAACCATTCTTACCTCAAATTGGTGAAATTATAGTTGGAGGTTAACCCATCTTTTTATTGAGGATTTAGTTTACTTTCTTTTATCATCATGATTCCTTGCCTCAAGGGGAACTTTAACTGTTGTGATATGAATTTTACAGGAAAGGGAAGATGGAGGGAGAGGTCGGTTCAAATCACATTCTACAGCCCCTGCACGAATATCTGACAGAGAGAAGAAGGCTCCCTTAAAAACATGATTATATCAATGGACACTACGTGTGAAACTTTGATTCTCAGATGAAATGGGATTGAAAAACAATTGGTAGCTGTGGTGTGGTATGACTAAAGTCATAGATGCTATTGAGAGACTTGTATCCAGAATAGATATATATTTTTGATGTGCGGTATTATTTTTAATTTTATTTTTTAAAGGGGGCCCTGTTTAGATGCTTTATTTTAATTTACTTGTCTGTAATTTCCATTTTGGAATTATATTGACCAACATTTTAAATCTAGATCATTTTGTTTCATTAAATTTTATTGAATAGATGCTCTAGATATGCTTGCATGGTGTGAATTATATCAGATTCCTCGAAATCTACTCTTCTCCAGAGATCAAAGAATGCAAACTAAAGACTATCAAAATCCTTAATTTACTCAAACTGATATCCAGCTACAGCCAGGAGATTTTTTCTTTCCTGTATGACTCATCATCATCTTCACTCTCTCAGCATCTTTCCATTTGCCTATTGATGAATAAATATTTGCCAGAAGCATGTAATTTCCTGTGTTCTCAGGCTCAAGTTCAAACAGATGCCTGGCTGCAATCTCACCCAATTCAGCAGTGCCATGAACTTTGCAAGCTCCTAGCAGAGCTCCCCAAGTTCCTGCATTAGAGGCATTTTTGAATTCCATTATAAGATTGTATGCCTTTTCAAGTTGCCCGGTTCTTCCGAGGAGATCAACCATGCAAGTAAGGTGCTCAGCTAACGGTTCAATGCCAAAAACCCTAGTCATAAGCTCAAAATGCTTGCACCCATCTTCAACCAGTCCTCCGTGACTACATGCATTGAGGACGCCAATGAATGTAACCTGGTTCGGTTTTATTCCTTCCTTTCTCATCTTCAAGAATATATCCAGTGCTTCTGGGGACTTCCCATGATCTGCAAATGCTGAGATCATTGAACTGTATGATATCACATCTCTATTCTTCATTCTCTCAAATTCTCTCCATGCCAGGTCCAAACATCCACAGTTTGAATGCATGTGAATCAGTGCATTGGATACATAGTGTGTCCTGTCTGAGTGAGTGAAAAATATCAGCTTTACATCATTTGTGTGTCCTGTCTGAGTGTGTGAAAAATATCAGCTTTACATCATTTAGGACAAACAATGCTGGGAACTAAATTACGTGGCGTTTCAATTAGATTTACAAAGCTATAAGCCAGAAGAACTTACCACAGCAACCTTCATCGACATGCTTAGTTAATATGGCTGCCATTTCAATGTCTCTAAGTTGTGTACAAGCTGAGATAGTCCCCACCATGGCCACCTCACTGATTATCACATTTCCTTCTTTCACAACCTTATACATTTGAACGGCCTCCTTTGCATATCCATTTTGTGCATAGCAAGCCACCATTGCTGCCCAACTCCAAGCATCCGGTTCTAAAATATCATCAAACACTTTTCTAGCCTCACTCACATCACCGCACTTCCCATAACCTGCAATCATAGCAACCCATGCGACAGAATTCTTCTCAGTCATCCTATCATACAACTCCTTTGCAGCTTTCATGTTTCCACAGTTTGCATACCCTGCAACCATTGTACTCCAAGAAATCACATTGCGTTCTCTCATAACGTCAAACAATCTCTGCGCATCATCCATCATCCCCATCTTACTGTATCCACAGATCATAGCTGTGCAAGCAGTGACATCTTTATCATTATCATCCATTGTATCAAATAGTCTATGCGCCTCTGAAACATACCCACATTTTCCATACAAGTCAAGTAATGCAGTTATCACAAACTTGCTTCTCAAGAAACCCAATTGTACTACTTGAGAATGGAACTGTTTGCCCTCAAATAATGCTGGAACACGCGCACACGCCGTAAGCACAGAAGAGAAGGTGAACCCAGATGGTAATATGCCTAACCGGTGCATTTTAGCGTATAAAAGAATGGATTGTCTGAAATGAGCATGGAGAACATGGTTACGTATTAGGGAAGTCCAGAGGAACTGGTTTCTACAGTTGGGTATTCTATCAAATACTTGGTGTGCGTAGCTTAGATTGTCACCAGCAAGTTGAAGAAGCTTGGTGAGAAACTGTGTGTAATAATGATGTTTTTGGCGGGGTTTGGTCAGGGTTTTGAGTAAGAGAGCGTGCACTTGTTTTAGTTGGTTAAGGGTTTTGCTTACTTGAAGGCAATGGGTTGCATCTTGTGTACGTGGGAATAGGTTCTTGGTTGTCATGAATATTTCCGGTTATTTGCATAGTAATTTTAGATTTGTAGTTGGTTATTACAAGTAATAGAAAAACACGGGGTTGTATTCGTGGGAATTTCTACAATGTCATATAGAAGATAGTAACCAGGAGCTTGTTCTGTTATAAATCCTCTGATGTAGAGTAAGAAGTCATATGGCAGAGTGTATATATATATACATGTGTGTGTGTGTGTGTGTGTGTATGCATCTATGTATTATATTTACCAAAATTATGGTAGCGTGAACCACAGGGTTTTCAGGACCCTTTACAGGGACAAATCTCATTGTTGCATAACTATTACTATCAGATCAACTAGTTTCATTAAAAATGCACATTAAATGCCTCATATAATCATACAATACCAATTTGATCATCTACTAATAACTTTCAAGGTAGCAATTTGCAAGTCATTATAACAACAGGGCAGGTGCGGTCTGTACTAATCTTCAGAAGGCTTCTGCTCAGATAAGTCGGTAAACTTGTATATATCTCCCCATCTCTGGTTCTCAAGCGGTAAGCTCTCTCTGTACAATCAGAAATATTTCCAGTAAGAAGCAGAGCTTGGTGTAAATTAAGCTTTTAACTTGAAAATTATGACACCACCTTCTAAGTTGGATTGCTGAACGATCAATCTCAGCAACTATTACAGTCTCTTCACAGCCAGAGGTTGCAATTATCTCACCAAACTGTCAGGAATAAATATATCTATCAGTTCATTAAAACTTAACTTTCATGTAATTTTATTCTGATATTGAAATAAAGTAACAAATTTCCTATACCGGTCCAACAAGAGTAGAATGACCCCATATCGTATATGAACCATTAGAATCTCTAGCAGGTGAGCAAGTAGCCACAAATAACTACAACCCCATTGAACCCAAGCTCATGTTACACTTGCTTTCAGGAAAGAGCTGAATTAAAGGAATGATATAATAAGCTTTAAATTACCTGGTTATCAGCCGCCCTGAAATTTCAAAGTATAAGCGACACATTAGCACAGATTATGTAAATCCATTGGCAGTAAACACCACAAATTGCTTTACACCCAATTCAGAAAGGCTTTGCCCAGAAGGAACGTGGTGGATATACTTACCTTACTCTCTGTAACAGCTCCCACAACAGTTCACCAGTGCTCATGTTGAGTGCCCCAGGATAACATATTATATGGGCACCTAGCATTCACACTACTGATTCAGCTATATAGACATTTATGCATAATTCATTAGAAACCAACATCATCTAAATCATAGAATACCTTTTTCTCTATATAACATAGCAAGTTCCGGAAAGCATATATCGTGACAAATTCCTACTGCAATGCGCCCAATGTCTGCACAAAAACTTGTTATGTACAATGATAGTGGATCACCAAGTTAGAATTTTGGGCAAGTCTAACCCCTAGTTCTTCAAACCTGAGTCCAGACACATACCTGTATCCACTATCGTAGGTTCGTCTCCTGCTGTAAAGGTGTCAGATTCCTTGAATGAAATATCTCCCTGAATATTTATATCAAACAAATGTATCTGCAATAGAATACCATAGTTCAATTACTCTTTTCTATAAATCTTTTGCGAAGTTTTCCTTTTAACATCATCAAATAGACAAATACCAGAAAGAAAAATAATATGATTTAGATTAATTTTTGAGTTGCTTACTTTCCTATGCTTAGCCTTCAGCTTTCCATCTGGCCCAAAAACACAGCAAGTATTATACAACTGACCATTCTTCAATTCAGGCATAGATCCACCTACAATTGTGATCTCACAACAAGAAGCAGCCTCTGACAACATTGAAAACGACGGCGAGGCAATCTTATCATCAATATCCTCAGCATATTTTGCAAAGTAATCATTTGAATAAGGACAGTTCCACATTTCCTTTCACAAAGCAAGTTAAACCAAGATAAATTACAGATACAAAAGATTTCAAACTTAAGCTAGACTGCTACAATCAAGTGAGTAATTTGTATTTGACATACAGGTAAGACAACAAGATTTGCTCCGCGCTCTGCAGCAGCTTTAATTGAATCACGGGCATGAATCAAATTTTGATTTTTGTCTGAAGTAACTAATAACTGGCAAAGTCCAATCTTGAACTGCATATATACAGAGACAAAAATTCAACTTTAATATTTAGACCCAGCAATTAAAAATTTTGAAATATGGGAATCAAACCTTTGAAATACTGGAAGGTTTTGATGTATTCACCATGGCGTTTGATGAAGTTGCTGTAATCACTTCACTAAAAGAGCGGTGCTATCATTTTTTTTCATGTTATTTTAAGAATTCGTGGAATTCTTGATAGTGCACTGCATGGAATTCACTGCCTGGCAGAGAAAGTTCCCCGATGATGACTGGAAAATTACTAGATTCTCATTCAAGGATTAGAAAGAGAGAACGAGACTGACGAGGAATCGTTCGCCCGAGGCTTTGAAGAGGGGTAAAAATGGGATGCCGGGTTACAAGTCGTCGACGGATGGAAATATAGGACGACAGATCGTGTAACACCCACATTTTCAAAATGTATATTATATAGCTATGTAATTATAAATGGTATATTTTTACTGGAGTTCATGTATAAAATAAGAAATAATAATATTTTTTAGTAATAAATTATAACTTTTAAATAAAGTAAATAAAAAATTAAATCAAATATTAAATTAAAATTTTTTCAATAAGTATAAATTAAACTTAAATTGTGTTTAACGTGTTTTATGAATTGAGAGTGGAGAAGCCTTAAGAATAAGAGGCAGAGAAAAAGAAGAAGAAAACGAGAAAACTAGTAAATTTATTCTTAATTTTATGTTGGTTTATAGGAACTAATAATTATTATTATTTAGTATTTTATTTTGTTATATAAATTTTAATATTTATAGTGATTATAATTCTGTAATTAGATTAGGGTATTTAGATTTTAATTTTTTATATATAATTAAGAAATTGAGATATTATTTTGTGGAGTAATAATGGAAGAAAATAGACTTTTTGCTGAGTTAATATATGACAGCAATTTAATCTATAAATTTTATAAAATTATATGTTACGAATTTGACTAAATTGATTTAGGTAAATAAATTAGAAATCTTTAGAGTTATTATGAATTTGTTTCTTTTAAAAATATTAAGTTTTCAATTTTTAATGAATTTCCAAATCTAAACTTAGGATGCTGAAAACTACTCCTTTTTACAAAACGTCTGAATGACGAAATTATTTTGGTTAACTAAATTATCTTCAAAATTATAAAATTTTATACACTGATTTATAAATGTATCTATAATATCATAATAAAATTTTAGAGTTAAATTCTATATTTTTGAATTGTTATAAATTTTTGAATGAATATAACTCATTGCATAAATCTATTTGGCAGAATCTGAAAACTCTAAAATAAAATTTATTAAAAATAGTTATAGTGAGAATTTAGTCACAAATATTTTATTTATTTATTGTCTATATGTCTATATTATATCTGCAAAATTATATAATATTTGGACAAATATTCTATTTTCTAAAAATCGAATATTAGAAATTACTTAACATATTTTCTGCAGTGTTAAGATAAGTGAACAAGATGAAAATATAATAAGAAATAGTTTTAAGAGGTCTTAAGTTTTAAGAGGAGTTACGGATCCGTATTTTAATTAAATCTTATATTATGTTTATTAAATGTTATGTTATGATTACATGTAGAAATAACATTATTTAAGGTGAAAAAAAATCCTTAAATAACATAATGTCAGTTTATACGAATTTAGGAATATTAAGTTTTCAAAAAAAATTGGATAATGTGAGTTCTACTTATAAGGTCTAATGAGTTATATTGTACTTTGTGGTAGTGCTTATGAGCCTTATGAATATCAATCTTTGATTATAGGTCAAAGAGTTTAAGGTAGCTTCATTGTGATCGTCAAGAGGTAAGTATATTAGACTTTTAGAAAAAAAAATCACAATAAATGTATGTATGTGTTTGATTGTGTTCTTTTTTAAAAATATTTTTCAATTATATTTGTTATAAAATTATTTATTTTCACATTTTTATGTGGTTATGTATTTGTACATAATAATGTATTTATATGTGATTGCTTATAAGTTATGTACATTGACATTGAAACATGAACATGTGCATTGCCATTGAAACAGGAACATGTGCATTGTATTTTAAGTGATAAGAAGTAATTTTGTTTAGAAGTATTTATAAAAGTTAAAATTTGTATGCTAAGGTATCGAATTTCATTACTTTCTTAGTAGGCAATTTTAAGTTTATAAGGAGCTTTTATAAGAGTAGTCATTCTTTCAAATTTGATGTATTGTTAAGTGTTCCGTATAATATGGGAAAGACATTTAAAGGTATCCCTGGATATAGTGATCTTCACATTCGTGTAAAGAAGTATTTATGCATATGAGAGGACTCACCGCTGATCAGGGTGAGAGAGTGACTCTTACCTTTGGGCATGAGCGTTTATTGTTTTCTTTTTAGAAAAAATTATATGCCTCACTTGTGCTTACCTCACATACGGTATATCATCGACGAGTAACATTGGCTCATTCAGTGATAAGTGATAAGTGAAGTCTTACTAAGTAATAATTGAAATGAAATATTTTTAGTAAATTTTAAAAGAACCTTCTGAAATGTTTAAATATTATGAAATTTTTGAAATGATTATGTTTTTGACTTATGCAATAATATGTACAAGCATTATATATAATGTGTGTATTTTGTGTATATAAAAAACTAGTATATTTACTAATTTTAAAACTCACAGAATTTATTGTGATTTCAAATGATTGAAGATGTGTGCGCATAGTAAATAAATTTGGCAGAACTTCTGCTATCCCTTAATTCTCTAGGCATTAGGATTTTTAAAATTTTTATTTATTATGTAATTTGGATTACTTGATTTATTTTAGAAACTTATCACTGATAATAATTAGAAATAATTGACTAATTATTATATTTAAATATTTTTAATAAGTGTTAAATTTTATTTTAAGTATGATATTTGTCGTTTTGAGTATTATTTAACCCTCGAAATTGGGGCGTTACAGATCGTCTGCATTTATGAGAACTAAACGACAATTTCACCGTCATCAATCTTATATTTTATCAAGTCTTCTTGTATAATTCTCCATCTCCCAAATTTCACCTTTGTCACCTTTGTAATTGAAAAGCGCAAGTTTCCCTTCATATTGCTCCAGCTTCTTCCGAAAATAGTCCTCTCCAAAAAGCACTTCTGGCAAAGCAATCAGCTTCCACTTCTAGCTTCTAACATGGAAGGCAAATACTTTGTTGCTGTTTGTTAGCCAATGAAATGTTCCAGTGGCATAAATTGGAAGTTCATCACTGAAGAACACAAGATCAGGTAATTTTACATTTTCTGATCGTTTTCAAGCACCATTTTACAGAAAATTGTGAAGTTCCTGTAAAAATTATGAATCTATCCGAAAATGAATAGATTTTTGTATATATTCGCATACCTTCTAGCATGGCTTCCAGGTTCTGAAAGTCTTATTATCTTGTAATGCAATTGTTGAGATTTGAGAACAATCATGGCATTTGCTAGTGGAAGAAATCTCGTTTCTGGTTCGGAATTTTTCTCCGTTCCATAGTAGTAGGCTTGCAGACAAAGAAACTGAATTTATTTTCGATATCTGAAGAGTTGACACAATAAACCAGACCTTGATTGGAAACAGCTTCAATTTTGACCTCCTCAGGCAGGAACTTCAAAGACAAAGAATGTTCCGGGATCGAGTTTTCGTAAGAGATAAAGAGGAGATTGCTTTTTGACTTGTGAAAGGATTGAATCAAAATCCCCTGAAATTGCTCCGGTTGAACTGCAGTGTTAGTGAACAAAATGAAAATCATGGGTTACATGGTTCCATTCTTTGCTCATTAGCCTAATTTTGTGAAGAGTGTCAAATGAAGTTTTTGTGAGAATTTGGTAAATAATGTTATTAGACAAAGGAGGACATTGGATTTGAGTAAGCTCCATGGAAATTAATGGAAGAAATTGAATGCAAAGAGGAGAGCTAGAGATTAAATTTGTGTATGCATGTTTTGTTTCTCTTTGGTGGTTTTTCTACTTATACAAGCAAGAATATGGCAAATTAATATAGGATAGAAATTCAAGTTAATGACCATTGATTGTCACATTAACATTAGATAAACGCTATCTATGACATTGAAAATCTATGAAAAAAAGATATTATTTTAAGAAAATTTTAAATAGTATTTTCGCCAATTAAAGAATATCTTAGTAATTTTATTTGAAGATTTCAACTCAAAATTACATAATAATATATTTATCTTCGCATAAGAAATTGCCACGAGCGTGAAATTTGCTAAGAAAATTGAAAAAATATGTATATATATATATATATGTATAGATTCCAAATCATTGACATATAGTATATTATGTAAGACGAAAAATAATAAAAATTATAGTTGTCGTGCTATGATGCATGTTCATCAAAATAAATTAAAGGAGGGAAAAATTGAAGACATAAGATGAACCCTTCAACTTGTAACAATTGGGTTGAAATATGTTTAACTTGTGAATATGGGTAAAGGGTAATTAACATTTTATATTATATGTTATAAAATTCGAGACTCTCTCATTGATAATGAAGTTTTTTGAGAATTTCTTGGTAGCCGATAAAAATGGAATCTAAGAGTCGGAGTTATAGATTCTAATTGTAATATAATAATATCTTCCTCTTCATTAATTGGTTGCCATATGTAGCCTGAAATATTTTTTTCTCCTGCCGGCTATAACATAATTCGTAGTTGAAAACTAGAACGACAAAACCCAAATCATTTACAATTAATAATCTCTTTGTAAACTACATCCAAAATTTTGCCATAAATGTTCTAAAAGATTCCAAGCTCTGCAAATTCTTTCAGAATACAGATTCTGTCAAAATAATAATGCCTCTCATTTGTTATCTTTTTGTGCTGGTGGGATCAATGGTGATTGCCATTGTAGTTTACACTATAGTAATGTTCGGATGGTGCGGTGCCGGTCCCCGGCTACCTCGTCCTAGCTCAGCCAGTGCTCCGGAGACGACGAGCTTGAGCCTGAGTCCATATTTGGCTTCTAAATATAAGTATACACCGGAGATTGAGAAAGCTGAAATAGGTTCAAAATCAGAATGTGCTGTGTGCTTGTCAGGTTTTAAAGATGGGGAGAATGTTTGCCAGCTTCCTCGTTGTAAGCATTCTTTTCATTCTTCTTGTATTGACATGTGGCTTTACTCTCATTCCGATTGCCCGGTCTGCCGCACGCCGGTTGACCGGATGGATTCTCGGAATTGGGAATTGGCAAGGGAGGAAAATTCCAGGGAAGTCTTGCTAGATATTGAATAATTAGAATTCAGAAGAAATAATTTCTTGTGAAGCTTCAAGTTAACATTCTGAAGAATGCAATTGTAACATACATCTATCATATTACATTTGATCATCAAGCTGATCTTTTCTCATTATAATTCCCATCCTATATATTTCGATGCTCCACAGAAATAAATTTGATTGAAAATTCCATGATACTGAATTTATGAAAGTTCAAAAAGCTGCTTCATGTTTAAAGGTCCTGTAATATTGGGAACTCCACTCCATAGAAGCTCGGCCAATTGATTGTTCGTTCTTTCTGTAGTGTGGCGGCCATCAAAAAATACATATTCACTTGGGTTTTTGCACAAATTATAAGCTTCCTTTCCACCATTTCCTCCACAATTTCTTCCATTGAATTGCCCTTTTCCACAGCATGCAATCTTCCCTTCTTTGAAACCTTCATAGACATATGTAAAATTGTGACAAGTAACATAGTTGCCTAGTATTTAATGAATCCTAACATAAACAAAAAAGAAAAAATCATGTTAAAAATGTACCATATTTTGGAGCATTGTGTATTCTATCACCAAGTGCATGATAATAATCAAAGATTGAGTATTTGAAGCCATTTAAGTTGAGTTCTAACTTCTTCATGATATTTGATAGAGCTTTGTTGTGCATTCTTGCATGAGATAGGAATATTCTTTTCTCACAACTTCCATTCAGCTGAGGGTATATTTGATTTATTATTGGTACACAACCCAATGGCCCAACATTTTGGAATGCAAATTTTCTTCCTCCCATTACGTATATTTCCTGCAATAGTAAACTTCTCAAGTCAGAAAATTAGGGTGCATGTGATAACATTTTTAAAATGATATTTTAAAAAAAAATTATAAATAAAAAAATGTAATGGTTTCTGCTTTTGAAAACGAATTTTACAAAGCATGAAACTAAACATATTTTTTGTTTTAGAAAATGAAAAATAATTTTTCAAAATATAACTAAACAACCACTTGCTTTTGCATATTGATTGCGAGATTTTTTTTTTTTTTTACCTTGAGTGCCATGGTTAAATTGCCAATCACCATTTGTACATATTTGATTCTTTCGGATTTGGTAGCATTTGGGTAATTTGTGTTGAAATTGAAGTAATCAACTCCTCCCATGCTAAATAAATAAACAGATTTCAATAACACCTCCTTGGCAGTTTTTTCACCTAGTTCTTGCGACAATGACTTTGCCACATTCTTGAAATTGGCTAATTGAATTTTAAGATTCATCTGAAAGAGCAAAATAGACAAATAAATTTTGGGGGTACTGTTCATTTGGATTCGGACTGTATTATAATAAGACTTAAGACTAAGACAGATAAGGTCATGATTGATATCTAATTATCTATGTTAGTAATAGAATCTAAATGTTTTCATAGAAAAACAATATAACATACCACTCCAGGATGCATTCCAAGACAACCTGATCCAGCCGAAGCAAAATTTGCTCCATAAGTAAGGTTTGCACCTGGTTGCAAGTATGGTGGAAGCATATGCAACTTTGCAAAGAGGGCTACATTTTCAAAAAAAACATAGAAGCAAAATAACCAATCTATTTGTAAAATTAACATATTGAAGCTTATAAATTTTGAGGACTTTTCTCTTGCGAATATCCATATCTTTAACTCTTATAAAATTATAAACAGTTTACCGATAAAATCGGGGACAATCCGGCCATCGGATACTCTCCCGGAGGAATGATTGTTGAAGTTCATCCCATAAGGCCAAGAAGTCTCTGGACCTTTTTTGCTGCCATTAAGATACTGATTGTTTCCAGGGTCGAAAAGTGAGTCTCCGATAACAAACAAAAGCTTGCGTGCATTTTCTTGCTTGGATTCACCGGAGCAAGCAATTGGATTGATACTCAATATTGCAGCTAAAATTACGACATAAAGGAAAGAACTCAGCTTTGTCATTTGTGTTTTCTGTTTCTTTTGTTTCTGCTTTGAGTAGTTGTTCTCACTTTGCTATTTATCTTGGGAAAGTATGCATACAATATTCGCCAAGTTTTCACTTACCTTCACACGGTTTATGCTGAATGATATTGGTCCATGGTTACTGGTTAATGCCAACCTCAAGTTTTTGGCTGGAGAAATACATGCCTAAATAATCTTAAAATGTAGAAACTTTTACAAGAAATTCTCACAATTTACCGTATCTTTCACTCGGCTTAACATCCACGAATTATCATCATTTTAGCTAAAAAGTTATGCTAATCACTTTTGCAATATTTTTATGTACACCCACATTTTGAATAATCCACAAGATTCATTCGTTTTGATTGTGGCTATAATCAGAACATATTACAGTGCATTATCAACCCCAATAAAATTGTATATAC
>JAXCLQ010000008.1:918273-955381 GCA_035584115.1 Cedrela odorata
CCTAAATTTTGGGTATTACTCACAATTTTTAAAGTATAATTCTTATCGAATCTAATATTAAAAAAATATATAAATTATAATATATAATTAATTTTAATTTTTAAAATTTTAATTTTAAATTAAATTTTAAGAATCTCAACCAGTAGCATGTGTCGCATGTGTCGACTGTTTTTTAAACCACCATTGTCTTTTATACTTACAATTATTAAAATTACGATAGTTGTACAATTCCCTATCAACAATATGATTCTATAGACGTGTATAAATACATTCAATATCATAAACACCTTCTCTTACACAGTCTAATATAGTAAATGCCCTTGGAATATAAAAAAAATCTCTAGATTTTTGCAAGCCTGCATAAGAATGGGCTCACTTTACAAGGTCCGAATATAATGGGTTTACTTTATAGTCCCGAATTTAAATGGGCTAATTTTGACAGCCCACATTAAAATATCAAAGTACAGCCCACATAAAAATTCCTACATCTCCTATGTTGTTGTAGAAATCAAATTCCCCGTAAATTGGAGAAATCATCTCAAAAAATCATAGTACAGGTTGTTTCTAACTAAAACTAGGCAGCGTTTTACCTCCCATAGAAAATTTCATTTACGCCGGGTTATCGGACCGAAAATCGGGATTAATTTTAAATTTTAGTTTAGTGTTGTCTAACGAGCTAGAACGGAACGTATTCCATTCCCGTTTTCAAAACGAGGGCAAAGATTTTTTGTCCCTGTCGTTACTTATTTTCTATTAAAAAATATTATTATTTTAATAAATAAAAAAATTGATAAAAAAAAAATCCATCAAATATCAACATATTTTTCTTACATTAAAAAATATATATAATATTAAAGTAAAAAAAATTATGAACATACAAAAAATAATTTTATATATTTTAATACAACAAAGAATCTAAACTTTAATAATATAATTTTAAATATTAAATTATCAAAATAATAAAAAAAATAAAAAATATTATGACATAAACAAAGCAACATAAATTCCTCTCAAAGGTTTTCATTTTCATGGCTCGACAAGCATATTCTTTTTCAGGGAACACAAAGCTGTAGCTTCCTTTTAATATTGTATTGATCTCCTTGTCTATATATATAAATATATATCAACAAGTCATATCTTTCATCATCAAACCCTCGTGCAAACAAACTGAATGGCTAGGGAATTAAAATATATATTCACATGCAAAAAGAGACTTTATGTCAGGCAAAAACTTTTACCATATCCCAAAGCTTGCCACAACATGACAAACAAGTACAATAATTTGATGATCTGATTACTTCTCACAGCCATCTGATCTGCTGACACCATTTTTCTCTTTACGTGTAGAGCCAAAATCAGGCATGTGAGCACTTGGAATTATCCCTTTTTGCTTTAGCAGCCTTCTTAGTAATAATAGTAACAAGCAGCTGCATGTACATGTAGGGCTGCTTGTACTAACTTTATAGCTCTCTCATTACTCAATTATAATTCCCAAGCTCAATGTCTTTATTCTGATGTAAGACTACCAAAGCTCACTACATTTTTCTTCCATTTATTTATAAGGTGGTAGTTGAGAATTTTCTATCCCAACTAGAAGAGTAGATGACACAGGGAATTCTAAACAGTTTTCTTTAGATAACTGGCAAATTAATTAAGCTCTTCAAATTTCCCACAGAAATCTCTCTCTCTCTCTCTCTCTCTCTCTCTCCCTTCCTCTCAAGGAAGCAGGAAGCTTAGTTAATGGCCGCTGGGAAAGATGAGTCAATCAAAAGGGAAGTTGAGCAAGTGGAAACAAGGAGGAAATTGACTACTAGAAAAGAGGAAGTCAACAAGGGAGCTTGGACAGAAGAAGAAGATAGAAAATTGGCCGAGTTTATTGCAATTGATGGTCCTAAAAGGTGGAAAACTATTGCTGCTAAAGCAGGTATTTGTTCTTCTTGTTGTTCATTGACATGACCATCTATATTTGATTGAAAAAAGATTGATTGGTCTTTGATTTTTGAAGGTCTCAATCGATGTGGAAAGAGTTGCAGGCTAAGATGGATGAATTATCTAAGACCAAATATTAAGAGAGGGAACATATCTGATCAAGAAGAGGATTTGATACTTAGGCTTCACAAACTCCTAGGAAACAGGTAATTTTTACACTGAAATTTTGTATATTATTATATGGTTTTAATTTATTTTAATTTATGATTGAGATTCATCTGATATTCTTTCTTAGGTGGTCCTTGATAGCTGGAAGATTACCTGGCAGAACAGATAATGAGATCAAGAACTACTGGAATTCTCATTTGAGCAAGAAAATAAATCAGAAAGAGAAACAAAGTGGAGCTTCAACAAGAAAAAAAGCCAAAACCAGAGAGGAAAAAGGAAGGGCAGTAGAGAAAATTAATGCAGTAACTCTGGGAGAAGAAAACAGTTCAGCATCTAACAATGGAGAAGAAGAATCAAACAATATTGGCTTTAATGTTGATGAATTCTTTGATTTCTCTAATGAAGATCCTCTGAACTTGGATTGGATTAGCAAATTTCTTGAGCCTGATGAAAGCTTTTAAGTGATAACTTTATGAAATGTGATGAAAGCTTTTAAGTGATAACTTTATGAAATGTAAACTTTGTTTTCTCTGTTACAATCAGATGCAGTTCTTACAAATCACAGAATATGTAAATTTCCAAGTAATCTATCATGATTCTGGTATTGCTTATGATGTATGTGTCAGTTCTTTAATCATGTTCTAAAACTGTAAATCTACTCACTACCCCATGATTGCTGCAATTGCAGTAATCATTGGTACTAGACTGGCCAAAAGGAAAATGAAAATGCAGGAAAGAAAAGGAAACAATTATAGATACTAGCATAAGGAAACTGAACAGAGATGGCCATAGCCAGAACCCAAAAGCGTTTAAGCACTGAAATTTTTGGCCTCTAGTTCTCAAATGAATATGCAGATTCTCTTGTAGTGGAGAGTGTGATGTGATGTGCATTACTGCAGACAGATGATCAATCTTATTAATATGATTAGTCAAGAGTCTATAAGTGAAATTACAAACGTACAACTTGGGATCCTTTACTATTGCTAGAAAATTTTCTAAAATGTGTCCCCTCTACTCTTCCCACATATGATTAGTAGACCCCAAGTCAAAGGAATAAGTGAAACAGTGTCTGAAATGAAACATTGTTGATCCCAACTGGAATGTTGGGAATGATTCATGGGAAAACGAGATACAAGTAAAAGCAAATCATTACAAGAGTGAATTATAGCAGATATACTGAATATTTTCTTAAGAGAAAAAAATTGCTGCTTATCTTATATGAATTTTTATTATTGTTTGGAGGAAAAGCCAACCAAGATATTGCAGAGGTGACACATACATATCAAAGTCAACTAATGAACAAGAAGATAAGAGTTTATGGACAATACCAGAAGGTGGGTCATGGTCGACAGACTTATAGTACAGAAAATAATAGTTCATTTTATGTGAATTTTGGTCCTAATAGATGGCTAGAAAAACGGAACAACTTGCATTGAATGTAATATCTTCAATGCTTAATTCATTTAAAAGAAATTTTCTTCGTTTGGCTGCAGGTTCAGCCTGACAGATTAGTAAGAAAAATAGTTCATATTACTTGAATATGGCTCCAAAATTAGCAGGCTAAATAACTAGTACAACTTGAATTCTCACGCACAGGAGAACCTGAATTCTACCGGTATCAGATATTATGTCTCACAGTATCTGTACTGACCAGGAAACATTATAGCAAGTACGTTCTACAACTCCTTTAGCTCAACCAACACCCGCAAAGTCATTTATTTTGCGTGATAAAACGTATGCATACGTTATAATTTGCAATATACGGCTACTTAAGAGTTCAATGTTCCCACCAAACGAAATACTTGAACGCAGTTGAGCTAGCATGACCGTCTTAATGTGTTTCAGGCCAAGTTTGTAACAGGGGTCAGGCACAGACAGCAATAATTGCAAAAGGGAAAGTAGTAATTGCATATCACAATACCATTTCATCTTTACATCAAACATATACTCAAAACCCTTAATGTCTATGCAGTAAATTAACATTTTGAAAGAAAAAAAAAAAGAAAGAAAAGAAAGGGCGAATGTAAAAATAAAAAATTTAAAAAAAAAAAAAAAAAAAAAGAAAGGGCAAATGTAAAGCATCTGAACTTTCTTCTTTCAATATGTCTGCGCAATTGGAATCTGCAGCATACCCACAAATAATATTCCATTGCTTGTGTCGAATTGAAGTCTTGAGAGTTCTACAATAGCAAGCACTAATAGAGATTAGTGATGGAAAAAAGACAAAACCACAAAAACTAAGAGGAAATAGGTGTAGGCTATATTTATAATTCTTTACTGATCAGAAAAATCAGAAATTAGACAATAATAATGGATAAACCAGAAACATGAACTTACATTATGAACAATTTTACATCAGCGGACCAATCACAGAAAATTAGCCCCATGCCATGGAACAAGCATAATTCACAATCAATTTACCATCAAAACCAAAATTCTGCAAAGTCAAAGCAGCTTATAGATAAGTAACAGCCAAACAAGATATAAGCAATGAAAATCAGTAGATATAGCAGAAAATTTAAAACTAACTTGAGTCAGGTGGGAGCATCTTAACAAAGAGAAATCTGGTTCAATTCAAAAAAGTTTTATCAATTATTGCCACGAAAGGTGTAGAATATATCCATAGAAGTAACAAGGATTTTGTCCCTGTTTTGCTCATCAGGGAAAACTAACAAAACCTTTATTAAAAGCTTGCAAACCTCTCCCCCTCACAAAAAACACTTAACTCAATCCAATTTTCTACTAATAATATTTGAAATACAAAATAACACTTAAACTGAATCTGAATCTGGGTGCAGTGAGGTTACATAAGTACATAGTCATTGTCTTTAACATAAGAGAAAAAGCCATTTTCTAGCTCACCCAACTTCCCCTTGCAAATATACTCGGATAATATAAATCTATGGTTGGACAAATTTATGTTTTTTTTTTTTTTCCTAAAAGAATACACTCAAGGAATGGGGTTCGAAGAATAATAGAACACCACCACAACCAACAAAAATACAAAATTATACAAATGAAATGTATAGTTACAACATGGGCAATTTCACTGTGTGCATCATGGCTTTGCCATTTCCTCATCACTGTCTAAATGTTGTATCAATACAAATTAACAAGCTTGATGATGGTACAGTATTCAAATAATGGGTTTTCCCTGTATCAAAGCCAAAAAATTAACTGACAGCCACAATTTCTTGGGAGCGGGTATAAAGAATAAATCATTCATGGTTAAAGCCATTACTTGGTCTTTAAGTGCAACTTCTACTTCCAGCTAAAAAAAACACAGAACACAATTACCATTACTTCTACGCATATCAGTGCAATCATCACCAGGTAAAGAGACAAGAAACAATTAAATATTTAATTCAATAAATCCCTTGGACACATAATTACATAGCAAATATCTATCACCCAAAATAAGAAAGGGAGACAATTGTAACAAACTTACATTGTACAGATCGTTAACTAACTCATCAGGATTTGGTGAGAATGCACTGTTGACATACACAAACTACAAAAACACAGAAAAAGGCTATGAAACTCATAGATTACAACATATTAGGCACAACTTTAAAAACCACGTACCAATGTCTCCCGCCCAAGATGTCGGCATAAGAACTCAATCACTTTTGCAAACTTGTCAGTTCCAGATATCTGCTCAAAGTATGAAGCGTGTGAATATCAGCATACAACAATAACATGAAAACCAAGATTCTCCTTTTTCTTGAATGGAAAAATTCAGGCTTCTAGATAAAAAGTTGAGCCAGACGAAATCATATAAACCACAAAATATTGAACTTCAAATCACACTATTTTGCCTGATGCACCTTCAGCAATGACTTATAGCTTAAATACCTTCAATCATGTTTCATCTATTAGCATTCATTTTTGACATTTAAGCCTTACAACATATCTAGCTTTTCACAGTTAAATATTATTAGAAACATCGAAAGGGCCTATATTGATGCATTCTCCACACCATGGTATAAGTGTTACAAAAGAAGTAAAACAAACCTGATATTTCCATGTAATTAACTGAAGCAAACTATAACTTAACCGCACAATAATTTATAAACCTAACTTCATGAAAGAACCAGTTTCCAGTTTCCAATTTCCAACAGATTGTTTAGAATGTAATTTTTTTTTATAAAAAAAAATTACATAGCCAATATACCAACTCTAGTGGCAATCCCAAACTTTATAACAGCAATAACAACTATAAACATCAAAATTCTAATAGGCATCAAAATATAATATTTTCCCCATAGTCTACATAAAAAAAATTCACCCAAATGCAAAACCCATTAAGTGTTTCAAAAACTTGATCTTCGCATACAAAAACATACACACAATCAAATTCATAGACATACCCAAAAAGAAAGAAAAAAAGAAAAAAGTTTCGGTAGCGCGAAACTATGAATTCACTCTTTATTTCAGGAACAGATATGCAAAATCTCATCAAATACAAAACCCACCATGTTTTAAACCTATGATCCATAAAAAAGTTCACGATTTTACTAAAACATAAACAAATACATTGATCAAAGAAACACCTTGAACTTAGCTTGCTTGAGTATAGGAGCACCACCGGTAGCTCTAAAATGAACAACAACTGCATCAAGGAAGAAATCCCAATAGAACAGTTAATTAACAAAGCTTAAAAACCCAATCGATACACGAAATTAAAAAAAAAATTGATTAATTAAAACAATAATAAAACAAAAACTGTAGATGGAGTTCTTCATCGGTGATAAAGCACTCACCTTTTCGGGCAGAACTCGGTGACTCAGCTGCCATCTTTATCAATCGGAAACAAACACCGAGTTGAAACGAGTTTCCGAAGAGAAGACCAGAGAAATTGCTATTTCCACGGGAAATTTTGCCGTCTCCAGTAGTTTGGGTGTTTTACGGAAATGGCCTAATTGTTGGGCTCAAATATATTTATAGCCCAAATGAAAAAATTGTTATATTTGGGGCCCAATTTGCTCCACCATGATGCACCAATTCATCACATATAGCAATTCCTCTAGGCTTCTCTTCTCCCCCATTCCAAACTCACTGTTCTCAAACCCAAAAGCGAGATATTTTCGTTCGATTCCAAAGGCACACCGTCTGTTCTTCGACTCTTTGTTAAAAAATAATTTTTTGATAAAGAAATGACCGAAATTCTTTTAGAGTTAGAAACTTAATTTAGTTAAAAGAAAGATTTCTATTATATTTTGAACAAATTTATTTATTTATTATTATTATATTTTTCATATACGTGATGAATTGTTGATTAGATTTGATGTATTTATTAATTTTATTACATTTTTCTATTAACTATTACAAAGAATCGTATATAAATGTTTGTTTCTAAATTTTTTCTTTTTCTCTAAATAAAATAATTTCATGTATGATTGAATATTTTTATCTGAAATATAAGAACTTTTTTACTTGGACTAAAAATATTATTGAATCCAAAAATTAGACCATTTTCGTAAAATCTAAATTAGCCGTGCATTCGTGATCACATCACTTATTATCCTCCTATAAAAATTAATTAATGATAATAATCTTATCTTACACTATACTAATGAACATATTTTCACTAATCCTTTACTCAAATCATTGTATTTATTTTATTTTAATTTAATATAATTCTTTTATGAAAACAAACACAAATAATAAAATATAATAATAATTCAATGATACTTTTAAATTAAATCTATCTAAAATGTTGTTCGAAAATTTATTCTCGTATTAAAAGAAGTCAACTCCAATATATATATATATATATATATATGAAATCTACTTGCAAACTCACGAGGAAAATTAAATCTCTGCCTTCAAGCTAAAATAAAAAGACGAGTTCTACCAAATTAAATGATTTTGCTAAATCGAGCACAATAATAAAAGAAATTAATAACTATTGTTACTTGTATTAAATTAAATTAAGTTGATAGTAAATCCTCAAAAGTTTGTTTGTGGGTAAAATTATTAATCTTCTTAATTTTACATGTGAATTAAAAAAAAAATCACATTACTTGTTGTATTACTACATCATGTATTAATATATTTGTTCGATTATAAGTTCACAAGTAAGTATTATGTTAAAACTTCAAATATTTAGATTTAAAATTCAATTTTCTCAACTATTATACTATTTGTTTTAAATTTTACGTTTATATTTTAAATTTTATATTAAATGACGTAACATACGTTATATATAGCCAAATCCCAAATATTTACATTGATGACATGATATTGAATTTTACGCAGATACATATACATGTCTATGTCTATAGTCAGCATCAGAAAGAAAATTTGCATTATGTAAATACATTTCCACATAAGACCAAGTTTTCTTCCCTTCATTCTAATCTCATCGATTGGGACAACAATACACATTCCACTACTAAATATAATGGCCAAATTAAATTTAACATACATTTCATTAATTCATGTCATGTCAAGGTTGTTTTTAGGAACATGTCAAAGGTATAATTAATTTGTGAAAACAATTTTTTAATTATTTAGTAATAATTTTTAAATATTTTTTAGCTCACGTGCAAATTTATTTTTATTTGAGAATTAATATTTATGACTTATTTTTTATTTTTATGTATGTTTTTAGGAATGTATCTACAATTTTTTTTTTCGGCTAGACTAAAATTAGGTAACGCAATTTTTTTAAAACATAAAATTTATCTATTATTAATCTTGAATCAATACTCTCGCAATTTATTTTTTAAATATAAATAATTATACATTTCATAAGAAATTGATCATTTATTTATAATAAAGTAATATTTTAATAAATTTTAATGTTAAAAATTCATACCCTATCATTGTTTGTGAAAACAAGAAGTATCATTATAAGGTAATTTAATTTATAAATCAAATTAATTAGTTTTTTATTTTATCATTTGTTTCAAATAAACCTAGACATAATTCACAAAAATAATACATATTTCGAAATTTATGGTAAAAAATTATACCAATCTTTTAGTGTTTCAAGTTTCTGCTAAAATTAATTTTTGACCTAAAAATGAAATACAAATTAATTTTTATCTTATTAAAATAAAAATACCAATTTTACAAGTTAAACTAATTTAAGAAGATTAATGAGATAAAATATATAATTGATGAATTTTATATGTATATTTTATCATAATTTAATAAAAATTTTAGGGTTTAGTTGCACTATAGTCGACTACTTTTGTTAATTTTGATCGATGTTTAAGTCATGAGAAAATTTGAAGTAAGATGTAAATAGAACCGTCCCAATAATACAATCCGATAAAAATATATAATTTATTTTAAAAGTACACAATTATTTTAAATTTTCTCTCTCACTATCATTATTATTGTCGTCGACAATTAATTTCAAAGTTAATGTATATGTGATAAAAATTCATAATAGTAATATAGCACGCCCTACGTCAGTTCTATCTAAAACTTTTTATCTTATTGCATATTTTGTCTTACAAATAAATAGTAAAAATAATTTAAAAAATAGACTTTTGTCTTAATTAATATTCATAAACCAAGATCCTTTATTGATTCATCATGTGCAACCACAGTACGGGACAAAGCTCTCAAGAGAAAAACAAAGAGATATTGAATTCCTCACAGCATTATTCTAAGACAAACCTTATTTTTTAGTAGTAGATTATCCTATATGCACATCATTATACATACTCAAAAGGTTATTAATTAGTTCATGTCATAAAACCATAAGATAATTGAGAATAATTTCTGATTAGACTCTGCTAAACCACTCGAATTCGGACTCGATTAAGGAATCTATCAATGGGAAATCCATGTCACGCAGCTTGTCTTCTGAAAACAACAGCTTTTGATCATCGGAATTGGCAGCTGAATATTCTTTCTCAAATGTGTTAGTCGTGCTGCTATCACCCCCCATAGTATCATAATTTGGTAGCCCTGAGAAATCTGTATGGAGAAAAGATAGAAAATGTTCGTCCATCTCAAAATCAATCATGAAATCAGACGGATCATTTTCACCCAATCTGAATCCTGGCACTGATTCCGATCTCTTCACATTCTGATCATCACCATCTTCTACACAGCCATCAGCAGCCATTGATGATGCTGCCATATTTTGATGATGTTCATATTTTTGTGGTTCTGGGGTGCTAATGAACACTCCGGTGCATTTTGTGGCCTTTGTCCAAACCGGATTAGATTCTCTTCCGGCTTTAGCAGCCTGAGCTACCCATTTGTTGGCCGCAGATTTCGGCTTTTCTCGACAATTGTAGGATGGTTTTCGACTTGAAGAAGAAGGATATTGCTTCTCCTGCAATTTTTTCCCAAAGTTGGTGTTCCAATAATTCTTGATTTCATTGTCTGTTCGCCCAGGCAGCCGACCAGCAATTAGAGACCACCTGAAAAATTTCTTCATCACTTACTTTACTGAATTTCAGGTTTGTAATTGAACTTCCAGAAAATGACAAAAAAAAAACCTGTTTCCCAGGAGCTTGTGAAGCCTGATAATGAGGTCTTCTTCGTCACGGCTAATGTTTCCTCTCTTTATATCAGGTTTCAGATAATTTAGCCACCTTAGCCTGCAGCTCTTCCCACATCTTTTCAGGCCTGCAGATGATCAAAATTCCATAAATTTACAAGCTCAAAAATAGCCAAACGTTTAACCAAATTTCTTCATCCATCGATCTTACCAGCTTTTTTCGGCAGGTTTCTCCATTTTCCTTCGCCATGGATTTTAATGTAGTCGATGAGTATCTGGTCTTCAGCTGCTATCCATGCTCCTCTATTCAAGCCTTCCTTTGCACAGCAAGGACTCCTACCCATCTAAATACGATCTCGTCCAGAAAAACTAAATTCGATCTATTTCAGTGTTGATGGTTTAGTCGTTTGTTTGGGCTCCCAAGAGTTGGGACTATAAGGAAATATGAACAGACGGGGGACAGTGTTTCAGTAGATTCATGCCATGCATGTTGGTCATTCCTACATATTTATTACGACAAATTGAAGTTCATGAATCTCTCTTTAGGATTCCACAACTAATACTAATCATTCAATATTTTTTTTATTATCTTACAATTGAAATAAATTTACAGAAAAGTCTTTGAAAAGAGTTTTGGTTACATGTGCCATAGGGGACCATCCCTTGGCCTAACATTTTCTAGAAATATTGATTACAAAACCCACAGAAATATATATATATATATATATATAAAAGAAACCCACATATTATTTTAAATTAACTATTTATAATCAATGATACAATATATTTTTTGAATAAAATATTAATTTATCAGTGATGATGATTGCTCCACAAACCTTTCACCAACACCATAAATACATTCACCTGCCCTTCTATACATGACATGGCTGCTGCTTTTAATTTTTTTTTTCTTTCTCAAGCTAACTTTCTCGCAGGATCTTGAAAGTTTGTTGAAGGTAAAAATTGTCTAAAAATGACAGAAAGTTACCCAGATTTCTTTACATCCAAACAAGTACGGAAGACTATTACTTTACGGCATATGCTTGGCGTTTCTGGTTGAAGTATGAAGATACAACCTAATTGATTGCGTGATATGAATAGGATTATCGTCACATGGTGCTGCTCTATAAATAATTGTTATATCAATTCGCATACCTTATTCGAGAATAAAATTCGTTATTTTCTCCTCATCTATGTGTAATCTCGCTTCTTTCTTTTTTGTAAAAAGTAAATTTTCTTGTACCATCAAAATCTACTGCCGTTGATGACCATAAAACTTCACACAAATAATAACAATTCGAAAAATAAAAATAAAAACAAATAAAAAAAGAGAAGAATACAGCTAATGACAAAAGAACATACCGATTCATGAAATTTTGTTCTTATTTGCCTCTGATTCCTATTCCAGCAAAGTTCCATTTCACAGTATTAAATGTCAATTGGCAAGACTTTGTATTTTCATAAGAGAAAATACCCCTAATTTTTTATTTGGTTTGCTGGGTTGTATATAAAAGAAATCAAACCCCATGTGACTGCCTTCGTATAAATTTCACATATTTTACAAAATTACAGTAACTCTAGCTACTCCAGCCTTGCATTAACAATCACCATAGCCTGTTCATTTTCATGTAGTATCACAGTTATTGGTACCACGAAATGACCACGAATCAAATTCATCGAAGTTCCATGACCACTGGCCAACCTACTACTCTTTATAATAATGTGGCGGCAGCAACCATTCAACAGTAAAAGCCAAAGCCATATATGTAATTAACTCAAAATTTTATTTTATTTTACACCCGTTAAAACGGTGGCAGCTTAATTTGGTCCCAATAATTTTGTCCAGCCTGCAAACGATTGGTGAAATGGTTACACTCAAGTCTGCAGCATCTTGTACTATGGTCTTTGTTGGCTAAAAAATTTTCGTCTTTTAGCTTGTATACTAGTTGGCCTGCATTTGATCGTTCCAAAATATGCATTAACGGCTTACATTTTTCTTCGAATCTTCATTATGAGACATGATTTTGACGCTCCTGCATCAATATGAATGCTGGCCTCCACTATTTACTACCCAATTTGTTAAAGTTTACAAAATCAAGATTTCTGCAAATATATATGGATATATAATTCCTAAATTTTAAGATTTAGTTAAGGTGTTGCGACTTTTAAATTATAAATGTTGTGTGATTGAATCATTTAATACTAAATACAAATATAAAAATAAGCAATATTTACTTAAAATTGATGTTATCAAATACTTTGATTATTGTATTTTTAAAATTAAATAAAAATATATTCGTATCAAACATAACCTTGATTTTTTAGGGTCTCTGTTTAACACAAGAGATCGAAGGTTCTTTCCCATGTATACTCAGCTCATTTCACTGTCATTCTAGACTTGAATTTGTACTGTGAATTAGTTTATCTTTCAATGAAGAAAAACATTATTGTGCAAGAATTAGGTCAAGCAAAAGAGATGATCAAGTGAAACTTTACCAACTTACGTTCTATTGCCGGTGGTCCTTTAATATCAATACCAACTTGCTTCGATGTTGGAAGCAAACTAATGGAGCCCTTTGTTGATTATGAAGATTTAGTGGTAACACAGGGCTTCATTGGGTCAACAAGTATATAAGTGTATACAATTTATTTACACTCATATATATATATATAACACTAGTTAGCTATTAGTTTGCACTCCGTAGACTATATTGATTAATTATGGAGATTTAGTGATAACAACAATTCCATTGGCTTTAGTGATATTACTTTTAGTCTATTTTCAATATTTGTTGTTTATGATTATGAAAGCTGACTGACAAATTTGAACTTATCAAATAAAATTATTAATAATTGAAATCAATAATGGAAGATTTATTTTTTAACGGTGCCACAACTTCTAAGCTTAATATTATTGTTTGAACATTCATCTATTAGTTTAATTTTTTTTTGTCAAGTAATAATTTAATATAGTATTCGTTTTTTCTAAATTTGTTTGATATCAACTTAATTTTTTTTGGTTAAGTAATAAGTTAACATGGTATTTATCTCTTCTAAATTTGTTTGAGTTGTTTGATATTGGTCTTTTATGTAAGGAGGATTATTAAAATTTAATATTATCGTTGAGTCATCGTTCCTCCTAAAACCAATGGGTATCAGTATCAAGAGAGCGTCACTCAAATTTTTTATGACGTTCGACATCGCACTCATTCGTCTTTTTCTAAGAGTGTTCACATAAAGCGACACTGTAGAACTCCAACAAATGCAAGCACCCTTTATAGTACAATAAAGACCAAATAGCTCCTCTCTCCGTGAAGATGTACGAAGAGCAGGAGATGGTCTGATACGTCATATTTTCCGCAGTCAACATCTTTAATGAATAATAATACAATAAAAGATTTTATCTCAAGCAGATTTGAACCACAGAATGAAGCAACGTTGCAGACATGAAGTGATACAGAAAATAATTGAAGTTTTTCCCGCATGTGATGAAAATATTGAAGAATGGATCATGTGCATGTCAGACTCCTCAAATCGAGAAACTACAGAATCAATATACATATGCTGTCTTATTCCTTCTTCAAACTCTCTTCAAATATAATTAATAAATAATATATTAATTGTATATGTATTACATCTTTTATGTTTCAATAATCCCACCCCACCATAGTTTTTAATTATGTAATTAATAAATAATATCTTCAATAATTCCTTATTAATCAATTCATGTATAAGAAAAATACAAATACATCAACACTATGGACCAAGGTATTAAATATAAGTTCACCTAGCACAATTTAATATTTACTAGTCCAAAATTGCGAAACACAGTACGGATGTAAAGTGTAATTGGCCACAGATACTATGAATTTTAGTCTCAATTGTCTCATTTCATTCATTTCTATTTATAAGGCTCCACCACACTGATTCTGATTGTAACATGACAAGATATGCAATAATTGAATAATAATTTTTTTATATGACCATTTTACTTAATTTTTAACCGTCTATGAAGATGTATTCTTTATTCTTATTTGAAGTTATTCCTGCAGAAATTGAATCTTGATTTATTTACAGTAATATTATTAAAAATTGGATCCAGTTCAAAGTTATTCGCATGTTGTGACCCTAAAATATTTACAAGCATAAATCAAAATTTTATCGTCCCAAGCAAGGGAGATGAAATTCTTAACTTAAAAATTGTTTGTAACTATGTAATTACACAATCGTGTAACTATGTAATTAAATGCTTTTATATGCATTCATAATTCAAAATTGATGTCATTAGTATAAGAAAATGATCTTAAGTGAAATGTACGTAGGTCTTCACTTTGGTATTATTAATCTCTGCTTGGAGAAATGATGCTGGAAACAATTTCTTTATTACTTTTATAAGGATTCTCCCCCTATAATAACTCCCTCAATTCGTTCTCTATATCTAACAGAGATAAGCTATCTTCTTCAGCTCCGTATCTTGCAGCGGTTTATTAACTTTTTCTCCATCTTCAAACTGGGAAACGTTAAAGTTTTCGTGCCACGAATCGAAGTCGAAGGTATCCGAAATCAGATCTTTGTTGGCATCAAAGACTTTCGTTGAAGATATCAAAGAATCATTTTCTGGAATTTGTATCGAAGGACTCGAGCTTTGGCCACCAGAAAACGCAACATGATAATCTCGGGCCTGCAGCTCTGTACTCTGTTGAAGTTTCCCACAAGTATTAATGTTCTTGTCTTCAGATTGGAATTTTCTGGTTGATGATAACTTGGAATTATCTGATTTTTGGCTTTGGCCTTGAACCTTTTTAACCAATATGGTGTTCCAGTAGTTTTTGATTTCATTGTCTGTTCTACCTGGAAGTCTTCCAGCTATTAAGACCCATCTACCATCAGCAACCAATAGTCTTTATCAGTATATCAAAAAATATATTTATATTAAATGGATTCAACATCAAACTGTCATACAAGCACATTTAATATAGTTTGAATGAGTACGATAAAATTTTATTAAGTAATTGATAACGATCTCCAGCAGAATATCATATGCTCGAGAAAACATATGTAATATTGCTGGTACACAGGAAGCATGCAATTCGTTTGTGTTGTTTACTTAACTGGAAATGATAATGGAGGAGATGAAATCACCTGTTGCCAAGAAGACGATGAAGCTTGATAATCAGCTCTTCTTCATCTTCAGAAAAATCACCTCTTTTGATACCTGGCCTCAGATAATTCAGCCATCGAAGCCTACAACTCTTCCCACCTCTTTTCAACCCTAGACCACAACAGAAACATCAACAACTCAACTGCTGAAAAAATAAAGAGTTAAAACATAAAAACAACCTAGTTCAAAGGAAGAACATAATGAATCTTACCCCAACTTCAAGATAGCAACATATAGATAATATTATTTTAACATTGTTGATTTGGTTGTTTATTTTAATTTCATATTTAATAAAATTGTCTGGCTCTGATGAGATTTATTTATTTTAAAAAAGGTCAATAATGATATCTTATCAGCTTTTGGAGCAAGGCTTCTCCATTTGCCTTCTCCATGGAGTTTAGCAAAATGGATGAGAAGTTCATCTTCCTCCGAGGACCAAGTTCCCTTTTTCAGTCCTTCCATGGCAAATTTACCTGCTCCTCTACCCATTTATAAAATTATCTTCTGCTTTTGTTTCTCTCTTCTTTTCCTAGCTACTTACATGTGATCTATTTTTACACAGGCGATACATATATTTCTCAACTTATTGAAAAAGTGCTTTAAGGTGAGCAATCTCCCCATAGAAATTGAGGCTACAAGTTGTCATGTCAATAAGACTAGCATTTAACTGGCTATATATAAAACCTTGCCAAGCATTGAAGTTTGGATGCACAAGAATGTTAGTTGATGATTGTCATTCTTCAGGCTATTCGAATAGTTGAATCAATTTCTAAAAATTAATTTTAGATGTTTCAATTGTTGTAGCACAGTGATGAGACAAAACAATGAACTGCTAGCAATTGTTGGAAAGGGACAAATATCCCTTATAGGTTGAACTTCTATATAGAAGTATGGAAGTGCAATGCCAATAAAATAATTCTGATTTTGTGTGATCCTTCATATGTAGAATTGATTTTATATGTGACTTGATGTGTATGCAATATCACAAAGAAAGTTATGAACTGTATAGAAGGAAAATTTTAGTTATAGCATTGTTATATAATTCACAAAATTGATAAAAATGTTGGATTGTTATCAATACCACACAAGAAACTTCTAATAACATATTTGCAATTTGTAACATAAAATTAAAAATTTTATTTTATTTACTAATTCGTGTTGATATTCTATGGTAGGAATTCTAAATCAAAATAATAAATAGATATGAATAGAACATAAAAAAGGGGTAGGAAAAAAAAGTTATCCAACACATTGCAATCAAAAGTCCCTAAATGGAACTACTTGATCGCGAAAGCAATCAAGATTTCATGATCCAAAGTCAAACTTGTTCCAATTCCAAAATCTTAGATCGAATCGATATATATTATAAATAACTTGTATATTATTATTAGTTTCATATGTCAATAAAGACTCGATATGATAAATCAAACCTAATTTAAATTATATTTACTATAAATAAAGTCATATTATTATCATTCAAGAGAAATAAAAGGTTACAATAATATCATTTTTTTTATACAAACACAAAGGCATAGTTTGAATAGCCCTTTTGAAGATAGCAACATATAGATAATATTATTTTTACTTTTTTTTATTTAATTTTTTTTATTTCATATAAAATTTAGTTTAAAATTAGTTTAATATTAAGTTCGATAGGGGCCACAGTTTTCTTGTTTATATAGGAAAGATTTTTAGACATGCAATATATATATTTCTCAACTTATTCAAAAAGTGCTTTCCAGAGAATTTAGGGCAACCGTATTAAATTCCAAGTTGCCATGGCAGCAAGATTAGCATTTAACAGGCTGTATATAAAACCTGACCAAGAATTGAAGTTTGGATGCACGAGACTGTTAGTTGATGATTGTCATTCTTCAGGCTATTCAAAATTTTTTAAATAATTTCTAATATTAATCTTGTTGGATATTTCAATTGTTATGTCAGAATTGCTAGCTACTGTTGGAAAGGGACAAGAAATCCCTTATAGTATGGAAATGCAGCGGCAAATTTGAGTACACAAACTTTAAGAAGTTCACACAATCTGTGCCAGTTTACTACAGATGGTGGTACTAGTTTTGTAAAATTAATTTTATAAAATAATTTTCTGCCCCACAAAATCAAAGAACTTATAGAACGTGTTCGTTCTTATGTGCATCCCAGAGAGCGATGTTTGGAAGAATATATTGGGATGTCAATATTAGTTATCTCTGAAGAAGAAGAAGAAGAAGAAGAGAGTTCACCAGTCATGGATTCATCATGCACGATAAATATTGTCGAAGAAATTAAGATTTAAGAGTACGTTTGGAATAACCCTTCCATGAAGAGAGAGTTATTACACTACTAGGTGTAGAATGAATTTATTAGTTGTCAACTATATAAGACTTTAAATGATAAATAAAAATAAGTATTTATTTAATATAATTAGAAAACTTATGTGCTTATTAATCCAAATGTAATAACTTTAGGGATCCGGATGTTATTATCCCATATATATATATATATATATAACAATTTTGACACATTTTCTTAATTGTTTTTGGTCAGATAAACAAAGAATTGTCAAAGGAAAAGGAATATATATAGTTCGATTAAATATACAATTTAATCCTATTAACCTATCACAAAATTTACAGAAATATTTTTTAAATTAATTATTTTTAAAAAAATGGCTAAAACACAGATAAAGTCTAATGGACTTTAGGCCTGTTAAATATGACAATGCTAAAACCTTAATCATTAGCAAAGTTCTTATAAAAGTAAGATAGAATTCTGACAATGACGTAATAAAGATTTTGAGTGTGACGTAGTCTGAGACTTTCTATATTTAATAAAATGATTTAGATTTAAACGTAAGAATCCGATACCTCTTATTTTAATAAATGTCTTATGTATAGTATGACAATGGTCTTTGATAAGACATAAGAACTCGGAACCATTTTTATTAAAGAAGAAGATTTCATATGAAACGTAAGATTTCTGAGACTTCTTATCAGAGTTACTTTTTGCTCTTGTGAAATTTAAGTTTTTCAGAATTTTTTTAAATAAAGAAATATTTATAGTTTAATAGATGTATTCTACAAATACGGTTCAAAATCTTATGATTCCTAAAATATCAATAAGTTTAGAATTTTAATTCTTTAAAATATTAGTAAATTTAAAAAATATAATGATAGTGGGATAAAATAACTTATAAAAGGTAGGAAAAAAGTAACTAAGTATGCACAATAGAACATTATGAGAGAGATACAAGATTATTAAGTTTTCGTTATCAAATTACTGTCATTATTTTCTCTTATACACAAAAATAAAACTCTAATTTAACTATTAGAGAATTTTCGCCAAATCATCGACTTTTCTTTTGATATTTTTTGTAATTTCAGGTGATACAAAAATTCGTTGGATCATCGACTTTACTTTGATTTTGATATATTATGTGATTTCAAGTGATATATTGATCAAACAAGTAAAAAAAAATGTTCTAGTGTATAAAATTTCAAAGAAAATTTTACTGCATGAACATTAATAAAATCAAATTAAAATGTCGTTTTAAATAAATTTTAGAATTGTATATACCATTTTTCCATTAATTAATGAATAGATGGGTTGTTCACATCATATGGATTGTAGATTCAATTTGCAGAGGATGCAAAAACTATTGAAACTGTAATGCTAACTTCTTTTTCACCAAGTGAAAATTTTAATTTACACAACCCAGAAAATTACAGGCCTCTTTCAAAAGAACCCAGCCATTTTCTCTATCCATGCTAACTGCTTAGCAACTTAATGAGGAAGAAATAAAATAAAAACAATAATAAAGATTTAATAGAATCTGGTTTTCTGGACAACCTACTCAAATTATGCACTATCAGTTTGCCCATTAGTATACAAATTATATCAAATTTTCAAGTGTATAACCAATATATGAAAATACAATATTAACCACCCGAACCAAGAGCCGTTTGTGCTGCTGCTAAACTGAATAAGCTTTGATGAACTGGGATGGAAACATACCTTATGGACCCTATAAGTTGTATGATACTCATAATCACCAAAACAATTAAACATAAATCAATAATGAAAAACTGAAAATTTAGATGGTTGACATCTGGGAACTTGTTCGTCAATTCTAATACTTGCTTGGTAATTACAGCCTGTGCTTTTGGCAATCCAACTATAGTTTGTACCTTCTTAAATTCAACCTGAGAAATGGAAGTTAAAAGAAATTGTAAAATAGAGAGCGTAAACAGTATATTATAGCTACATACATCAACACAAACAGTATATTATAAATCAGAAAAGGCAATAAGTTTATTTCTTGAAGCTCACGATGCTTACCATTAAGTCTATATATGGTCAAAGCCACTCAGCATAAGACCAGATTATGAATAAGAAAAACATGTGTCAATAACGTGTTATTTGCTGCAGCATTTGAGAACCAGATGCTTGCAAAAGTAGCTGCTCGGAACTTGGTGAAGATTTTATATGACCATGATTGCCAACTGGGTTGCCAAGCCCTTGTCTTATCATCTCCCTAGGATTAGTCATGTTTGTGTCCGACTGAGAGGGTTCCATCAATGCACGTATCTGACAGAATTTGGGTGTAAAAAGAAACATTTTTCAGCGCCCCGAAGGTAAGGATTTAGATTAAACAAGTGATTGAATTGTTCACTTACCATATCAAGACGCTTACTATGGAGGTCACCTGATAACTGCACCTTTTCAAAAACATGATATCAAAATTCATCAACTTGATTATACTTCATTTTTTTTATAAAAAAAAAAAAAGCAACTTTTGTCTCACAGGACTATCACTATTACAAATCCAAGCAAATAGGAGGGGGAGAGAGAATTCAAGGGAGAGAGATCTTGAATCATAAAATTGCATGCTAAGGTCTAGAAATTGAAATATATATAAAATAAAATAAACTTACAGGTTTCCTTTGGTGATTCTGCTCTTCACTGGAAAATCCTGGAATTGTCAAATGCCAATTCTTCTCTGCAAACAAATTCCATGTATCATGATCATTAAGGTTCTGATTAAAACAAACTAAGAAAAATGAGTGAATCTACAATGCTCTTATGAGTTATTTACTCTTTCAAGATTCCGTGCCTATGTTATTGATAGTGAAGCAATACATATCTTTAGACTAGTATTAGCATTAGGTTATGTTAAGTTAGCACTTTAAAACCACATGCATGCATGAATCACATAGAAGGGGAGGACAAAAAATAAAAGAAACAAAGTTAGCGGGCAGAAAAGGACTCGTTGAGAAGACCAGGGTGATAGCACAAGGATGATTAACCATAGAAGGTTCTGCCTAAGAACATCTCCACCCAAGGGGCTAACCAATCCAACCCAAACTCCCACCACCCATCTTCTGGATGTTACTATTGGTCTACATCACAAAATTGTGAGAAAATAAACATCCCAATAAAGTAAAAACAGAAGCTGACAGATTATATCAACATCATAAAACAAGCCCAAAGCGAGGACCAGAGAAGACAACAGTATCCAATCAACTCAATATGCTAGACATGCAGATATTTCTACTAACAGTAAGCAAATCGACAGTGCTTTCTGCCAGCATAAATGTCTTTCGTATTTATGACTAGAGAGCAGTGGCAATCAGAAAGAAAAAATATACCAAGCAACCAAAATTATGCTCACTGGCTGAATGCAGATCAAACTAAACATTATTTATGAAAGCATGTTATCCCTAACCTCTTCCTCTCTCTGCTTTTTCATATTATAAATAATCTGATCTCCCAAATTTCAACCAAAATATTAACCAATAAAACCAGTAATCAAACATAAGTGATGCCTGACAATATGCTTAAATTAAATCTTCAGGTGAACATGTTCCACAGAAGCACAAACCTAAGTGTAGTAATACGTCCTTGGATTCTAAAGTTGATGATTTTCGATGCTTTGCCAAATTACAAGCAAATGAAGTAACCTGCAAAAAAGTACACAAAGATAAGAATCTTCTACAAAGACCATCCACCAATTCTGCTCTCATTTTTTTTTTTTTTAACAAAAGTTCATTATCCAATGATATGAACATGATATAATTGTCCGTAGGGTAAACAATTATGGCTACATACTAATAGATGACATCACAACTTGCAGAAAGGCCATGATCTGATGAACTAATGCAAATAGGTTCCCACTGAAGACATCCAACTAGATACTCCAAGAAATCTTCTAACACACTGAGGTCCTAATCCTAGATGAGTTATTCATGAAGCAGAAAACAGAATTTCTATCAAAATTAAAAGAAATTAATTAAAAGAAATTCATCAACAATAACTCATCCAAAACTTCTATTTGTAGGGATTCACTACTATACATCCAAGATTTCAAGTTTTGTATTAGATGTTTCAAGTTTTGTGTTAGAATTTTCAACGTTTGTGTTAAACTTTAAGTTGGAATTTCAACTTTTGTGTAAGAGGTTTCATGTTTTGTGTTGTGGATGTAACATAACCAAGTCCCTACTTCTAAGGCATTTTTTAAGCCCTAGAAGCTAGAAAGGACGCATAAGAAGTAACACATCTACTCAAGAGAAACAAGCATAGAGGAGGGAAGCCCATAATCATATGTATATCAAAGTAAAATAGTTGTATAGCTTAGCAGGGCTCACTGAGTCAATGAAGTCATCGGCAATCTCCAAAAGAATATCTTCAACTTCTGGATCCAGCTTTCCCCGTGAGTCCACCTGAGGAGCCAAAAATTGAAGAACATGGAAAATTCTCATGAAAGAAATGAAAAACAAGATATCAAAAAAAGAAAAAAAGATAACTAGAAGAATTGAATGCACGATAAAACGCAGAAAAAACCTGGGAAACTAGATCTTGAATCTTTCTCTTCCCAAGGAGTTGATTAGTTGCTTCCGTTCCCTGACTTGAACTGCCCCCGGGTGTAGTTGTACCAGAGGCAGTTGCATCTGGTTGTGATCCTGTCAAACTAAGAGATTTCTGGCCTGCGGGGCCAGGAATCCTTGGAGACTGCTGCTGCTGCTGTTGTTGTTGGTGCAAGGTCGGTTGCTGTTGTGACTGTGATTGTGATTGTGATTGCTGTAATTGTTGTAATTGTTGTTGCTGCTGCTGCTGCTGTTGCAGCTGTGCTTGTGGCTGTGGCAGATGCAGTTGTGGATGCCCCATTTGTGGCTGCTGCACCAGCTGGGACAATTGTTGTGGATTCAAGGACATAGAATTCTGATGCAATTGAGGAGATGAAGCAAGTTGCTGCTGTAAGAGGGCCTGGGGATGCCTCTGATGTTGTTGAAGACGGAATGAAGGGGAGCCAGGAGCAGACATTGCTGGCATTTGCTTCAACCACTGTTGCTGTGACAAAGAATTTTGCATCATGCCTGGCTGTCCATTCTGAGCCAGCCCAGATAATTGAGGGTTCATAAATGCCAGAGAAGATGTCCTCGGTAAGTTTTGGATCTGCAGATTTTGAAGTTGGCTTTGATGTCAAGTTCATGTTTAGAAAATAGAGTAAGAAAGCATATTAAAAACAACATAAAATCATTGCACATGATTTCACTCCCTTGGAAACATCTTCATCAATGATTGCATTAGCAAGGTACATTCAATTGTGCGAACTATTAGGGTAGAATAATACAATCAGATGTTGCAATATATATATGACAAAGTTTCACCAAATCAACAGATGGAGAACAGAACAAAGCAGCATTAGGAGGAAATATGCACCTGAGGAGAGGTGAGAGGATTTTGTTGCGACAGTTGCTGCCGCATCTGCCCCTGGTTCATTCGCTGTTGAGCATAAGCAAGGGCCCCATTGGCCCTCAGTTGCGAGCTTAAATTGAGTGACCCCATCATTCCCATTGCTTGCATCCCTTGCAAAGGCTGTCCAGAAGAATTACCAGGTTGGAACTGGGATCCCTGGACTAAAGCAGCTTTCTGCCTTGGCTGCACCCAAAACCTCACCTTTTTCAGAAAGAAAATTTCACCAGGATAGTACACACTGGTAGTATCTACCAATTGAAGAACTTCTACCTATCCCATCCAATTATCAATCATACAAATTAAGAAGACTGCCCACAACTTTTTTTTCTTTTTCTTTGGACAACAAGAAGATTACCACCATTAAGAAAATTAGTATGGTTAAAGAAATCTTCAATTCATTTCTCATCACCATTATAATCACAGGCACGTAGGGCATTGAATCTTTCTAGAATAATACACGTTTCATTATGACAATAAAAGATGGCGGCAAATAGTCCATAATTGAGACAAAAATTATGCACAAACCTACCATCCATCACTCTCAAACATCAGACCAACCCAAAATTTGCTTTTAAAAAAAAAAAAAAAATGCTTCACAAACACCAACAAAACAATCAATAATATCAAAAGGTACAACAAATAAACATCCGTTACACAAGTATGTATGGTCATAACACAAAACTATACGAAATCCCAGAGAAGGTAATTCACAAACACAAATTACAACAACCAAGCATCTTGAAGTTGGGCTTCAGAAACACAAATAATTCACAAAATAAACAGAAGGTAATAATAACAAGTATACCGAAGCCAACAATTGAGACTGTAAATTGTACTGGGCAGCGGCTGCAGCAGCAACTTGTCCGGAAAGCATGGGGGGCAGGTGTCCAGTCTGCCCAATAAGCCCCGACCGCGACAAATTAGGAGTACCCAGTTGCTGATTACTCTGCTGCTGATTCTGCTGCACAAAATTCACTTGCCCATATAACGTTTGCTGCCTCAAATATTGAGAATTCTGTTGTTGCTGCTGCTGCTGTTGCATTTGGTTTAGCCGTGAAATGGACGGAGATCGCTGTAACGTATGTGGGATTTGATAATTCGACATGGCAGCAACGTTAACATTCTGTTGGTGCAAAAGTTGCGGAATTTGTTGTTGCTGCTGTTGTTGGGGATCAGAAGACGGGTTTTGCTGGACCAGCAACGAAGTGGTTGCGGGCGTTGCAGCGTTGTTCATTGTTGTTTGCGTTGTTTGTATCATTGTAGGGTTATTTTGAGCTGCTGCTGGTGTTGCTGATGATGAAGCTGGGTCTGGCATAGGGTTTGGAGATTGCAGAGATTTTGGGGGTGATTTTACTGTCGTCAATGGCGTCGTTAACGTTGTTCCTGGTGTTGACAGATTTTCTGCCATCGAATTTTTTCTCTTTCACTAAGGTTTGCGTTTGCGTTAGTTCATGGTGGGAATTTTGATGATGTTCTTTTTTACAGAGGCAGAGAGGTCAGGAGGGGAGAGAGAGAGAGAGAGAGAGAGAGGTTGAAGAAGAAAGGAGAATTTGGGAGGAGAAACAGAGAGAATCTGAGCCGTACACGTGTGCGAATGAAGACAACTAAGTTGCAGATGTCAACTAAAATAAGAGTTAAATTGTGATATTCAACAGGAAAAACCTGTAATTTAGCACTGTTTTTTTCACAGTCTTAAACAAAATATTTGTTATTTTGCATTATTTATTTATGAAATTCTTGATTAATTTATGTTTTTATTTTATATAATTTTACAAAAATCACCTTTTAATTCAAAATATAAATAACATAAAATAAAATAATTTGAGATTGAGATACAAATACATTAGAGGTGGGACTAATAAAAAATAATTTAGAGAAATTAAATTTTAAAACAATCTATTAACTACTTGTTTAGTGTATGGTATAAAGATCGAGATTAAATTAAAACAGTCTAATTTCATATAATCTTGTGTTTAGAAATAAAAAAAGGAGATATAATAAATTATATAATCTTAAACCCACATATTTTTTTAAAAAATATATTAAAAAAAATTCTTGAGATAATAAAATAAATATTTAAAATTAAAAAATAATTTAAATTAATATTTTTAAATATTTATTTAAGAGTCATAATATTATATTATTTTATTTTAAATAATTAACTATTTTATTTAATTTTTAATAATTTTAATAATAAAATTATATATATAATTTTATTTTATTTTATTATATATCAAATAAAATATAATATTACATATAATTTTATTTTATTTATTTTTAAATTATTAATTTTATTCTATTATATTCTATTTTATTCTGCCCCGTACAAAGTTAAAAAGAATCTTATTGACCAGGGTTTGAAGAAATATTCTGTTTGGAACCGACTTACAAGGTGTCTGTATTCTGCCTATACGTTCAGTACTGTATATATTAAATGGTTTCCTACTGGGAACACCAACAGGCTAAGCTAAGTGTACATAAATAACCAACCGAAAAGAGTAGAGCACATCTTCAGTGTCGCTATTCGGTATACAGATCAGTTCTTTGCTACTTCTGACAGCAAATTCATGCATGCTGCTGATGGGAAACAGAAACAAGCTGAAATGTATCTACAATCTATATGTACTCGTGGGATTGGCAAAGAAATGTCCTCGGTATACCATCTCCGAATTTCCCAAGTTAGTCCCGAAGAGGGTTCCTAGAATGGTAGGAGGCCTGCTATATGTCGTTTGATGCATCTTCCTCGTGATTAGATGTCCATCTAGAATCATCAGCTCCAGTAATTTTTTGCAGCTCTGGATGAAATATCGAAAGATGCAGTAATAGCAATTCGCATTAACACAATGAAATATAAATCAATCGAAAAAAAAAAAAAGCATCAAATTTTTGAAGGAACGATACAACTGCCACCGAAAAATCATATATTTCCTCTTTTCCTCTTTCTTTTCTAATCAAAATTCAAAACTAAACATTTCCATTCTCCTTCAAAACACTCCCGATGCTGTATAAACACACTTACCTAATCATAAGTATCCCGAAGCATAAATGAATTCTCTAGGAATGAGTAGCTTGATATCATCAAAGTTTTTGCCTTTAATATATTTACACCTTTAACAATATGGTTTCCTAAGACCCAACCATAACCCAAAAATCATTATCTGACAGAAGGTGTTGACATTCATCCAAGTGCCAGGGTCCCTGGTGTGGAGCATTCAGACTTATGATTTTTCAAGATGAATATGTACTTTAACCTCAAATTGTAAAAGTAAAAAGTACATTAGTATACCTGGGGGTTGATTACATCCGTCCAGCAGATAATATCATCCTGGAAAATAATTTAGAAAAAAAAGTGAGAGACATATTGCAAACCTGCTCGTGGAACAGACAAAATAGACATTTACAAGCTAACAAACTAGTGGTACAGAGAACACTTGTATGCACACGAGACACCAACCAGTGACCATATTCTTTCCAACCGAAAAATATGAGCAATACAGCAACACAGGTGTAAGACGATCAAAATGCCATGTTTAACCAACCAATAATGAACCAAAAGCACATTAGGGAAAGCATGTACCTCTAATATCCCAGGATTTTGCACAACTGTACCAAAAATGCGGCGTAGAAGTCCATTGTAGACATAACTGTTGACAGTTCCATCTCCATTTATCCATGGCAATAATGGTGTACATAATTCAGTGGAAGAGTGTTCATAGCTTTCATCCTCTATATTCTTTCTAGGAAAATCATCACCTTGCTTTCTTACTTCATGCAAATCGCCAGTTTGAGTTTCATCCAAGGGCTCAGCAATGCCTTCAGGAAGATTAAGAATGGTAACTTTGTGCACATCATCATCATTCAACTTTATATCCTTTCGTGAATTGGCACCATCAACATCATGGTTTCCTGGCCGGACCAAACAACTATTATAGGTTCTACTTAAAATCTTTGTCAATGAGGGGGTATTAGAATCTTGACAGAAACCAGAGTTGGTAGTCAGAAAGTACTTAGAACGATTCAAAGCATCAACGACACGAACAGAGTCATAAGCATTGATCTGTACAAAAAGAATCAGTACATTCACAGAAACAGTAAGAGCAGCCCTAACCCCACGCCTTCCTGTAACCACCACCATTGAGACACAGGGACCACTACAGAAAAAAAAAATCAATAGAATCAACAGTAAAACCAACCTTCGATACTTGTCCAAATGCTTGGAGCACATCAATGACAAGTTCAGGGATCTTCTCTCCTGAAAAGGAACAAACAGAAATAATCAATACAGTGGAACTTGTGCATAAATCCCATCTTCCAGTGACTTAAAGTACATGGTATGTACACGAAAATGTCAGAGGCAAAAAAAGAAAGTATATATACCTGGCATATCCACTGCAAAGGAAAATTCCTTGATACTCAACCCCCGGTCACCAGCCTTCTGAATGGCAGAATAAACAGCCTTAAAGACTTGAGGACTAAAAAAACTAATTTGTTTTTGGCCATGGCTCGACAGATACTCAGCATGGACTGCCATCGCATCCCAAGATGACTCACTAGAATTTCCTGCTATGGGAATAGCATGACCAAAGTTGAGCACTTCCTTCATATAGTCAGACTGACAAGAAATTCCATCATTTGTCCCCAAATTTGTGTTGAATTTAGCATTCCCATGAAGTTCACCAATGCAAGTTTCCCCATTCTTGAACAACTCTATAGCATCAGCCACTAACATTGTTGCACGACGTACAGGTACCATTATCCCTGGAAAACCCTTTGCCCGGCGAGAAATAAGTTCACCTTCTGTTAAGTATTTTAACTTTTTACCCTGATCATTGACAAGTAATTCATTGTCCACACTTTACGTTTTAAGCATCTCAAGTCTTCAGCCTCTCCAACACCTTCATCTGGCAAACATGGAGAAATGGACAGTTCACCAGAAGAAACTAGAGAAAACAAATGGAAAATGCCCCCACACTGTAAATCTGTGTTAAGATTGATGCCCCCTTCCTCAAGATATTTTTCCTTTTCATAGAGCCAACTAGAAAATTCAGCAGCTCTCTTTCCAGTGTTAATTGGGAAGGGGGATTCAGAAACACTCTGCAAAAACAGTTGAGAAAGTACAAAAGGATTTCCATCTCCCCCAATCTGCCATACAGTGAAGAAAGTTCTGTGTTAGAAAAAAAATTTCAGATCTACAAATCACAAATATAAGGAAAAAGCACATAAAGCCAGCTAATGCATTAGTCAAATGAACAAAAGCAAGGAACATATAGGAAGTGAGAAGAAAGGGCATCAAATGAGGGGACGCTATTTTACTCCACACACCCCCACCCCCCCCCCCAAAACCCAAAAAAAAAAAAAAAAAAAAAAAAAGATCTAAATGTTAAACCTACTTAAGAATTTATCTCCTATTGCTTCATATTGAATTATGCTGAAAATATGGTACTTATTTTTCTACTGTTAAGTAAAAAGTTAACATACACAGTAGTTCACTAGTCCACACCAAAGAACTTGTATATAAGACCCAAAATGAGGATGGTGTGAGGTCATAAAGAAACTGTGTGACCACTGCAGCATGTAACATTCTCAATCTCTACCACAAGATTAACTCAAACCCAAACCATTATCACAGTTGGACCAAAATCTACTACATAAACCTAACAATAAAATCAATTTACCATAAATTTTCTCTCCCTGAGATAGCTAAAGGCCGCAAAAAGATCGTGTTCTGAATAACACCGTAAAGTTTCTGCCAGCAAATTTGACAATTCTGGAGCTGTTGAGGTGCTCAAAAAGACAATCTTAAATAGCTCTATGGCACTGGAAACAGCCAAAGATACTTGTTTACTTCCATTTATTCTTTCATGCAAAAACTTTTGATGACGATAATAAAATTTTGTTCTTCGAGCAGCATCTTTATGTTCTTCTGCACCAAGGCTCTGATCACTTAAAGTGAGTGGAGAAGGCAAACCAGATTCCTCAAGATTCTGAAAGAAAAAATTAAATGTTTTACCATCAGCTGTGAGTATTCAAATGCATGCTTAATTAAGATCTGACAAATATCAGCAAATAACCTTGGCCAAAATGAAAAGGAAAATAAACCATTTTGTAGATCCTAAAATTATAAAATGCAAACATGTCAACATGCATTCCATAAACCATTGGAAACAAAGGTGGCGGAGGATAAATATCCTCCTAACCCAAGTGTGCACTAAACAGAAGGCACAGAGGAGAGATATAGAGAGAGGGTACGAAAAAATGACTTTTCCAATATAAGGAAGCAAAATCTCTCAAACATCCCTAACTTAATTAAATTTTATACTTTAGAACTCCAGATGCAATTAAAGGATTCATAAAGAAAAATATGATTTTAAGATGTTTTACATTTGCCTCCCATTTAGCCATTTGCTTCAACCGAAGGACATCCTCAAGGGCTCTCTAAATATTTTTGTCATCAAAATCATCCCACCATTTGGAGCTATCCAGGTTAAGACTTTACTTTATTGAGCTCCGCGTTAGTACTCTGCAAACATTATCATCCAGTGACATGTTCTCGGTTTTTCCAGGTGCTTTGCATATCTTTGACTAAGCATATTACAGAGCTTCATGAGTGCTTTTCTAAATTTTGTATTTCCTTTCAGAGAAGACATTCTTCTTGCACAAGCATGGGCAGACGCTGGAAGGTTAGGAAGAGAAGCCCAATCCACATGATGAAATTTTGCCCCAAGAGTTGCACGGTGTCTTGCATATTGGATCACCAATTGCCTGATAGGAGAATAATAGTTTCGTGAAACAAAAGGAACTATAAAGTATTTTCATAAGTAAAAATGAAAAGACTAATGGTTTGCCTTTATTAAAGAATGACAAATGTATCCTCAAATAGAACAGATAGACAATCCACAGACTGCATAAAACTAAATATTGTACACAAGCATAAATGAAGTAAAAGAATCCCAGAAGTCCATACTGAAGCCGTTTTGCCAAATCATTTTATATTATCATCACATTGTTGTAACTTCACAGTGTCAAGAAGATATACAGATAGACATCTCATTAACATCTTAAATTAGCCAAACCCGGATGGTCCGCAGACCCCATGCTTTTTTAAATGATTAAGTAAAGCGATATATTTTAGCTGGATTCATGATCTAGAAATGATGTTTCTTTTTCTTTACCTATCAGCTTCATCTGTCCATGAGAATCTCTTTTGGCGTGATGGCCTCATCTTTGAAGGGGCACATTGACTAGGATCGGAATGGGACTCTTCATCCTCTTCATTCGGTTCAGGCTCAATAACAGTTTCTAGATGATTATCCTCCTGACGGAAGTCATGTTCTCCTGAATAAACTATGCAAGGATTTTGTTCTTTCATAAACTCATTTGCAGTACCAGTCAACAGTCTAGTTACAGCATCAACTCTTGTTCGCTTCACTGATTTGTCTTCTAAAGACTTCTTTCTTTTCTGGGATGATGAACATTTATTCTTTAGTGGCTGACACTCCTTCCCATTGGCACCAGATGCACCCTGAGATCTATTAAGGCGACGTCGGTGCTTATCATAATACGCATGCAACACCTGCGACTGGCATTCACAGAACCAAACATGTATCAGTTCAACCAAAAAGAAGAAAAAATTAATAATACTCTACCAAAGAAGTGTGACGCAAATAGTCAATTACAGCTTTTAAGAATTCACGTGACAAGCACCATTACAAACATGAACTAAACAAAACCACAGAACAATAACAGCGTATGCTAAGCTAACTGAACCTATCCTGCCCTACAGTCAGATTAAGATCCTTTGCAATCTTCTGACACTCTTTGAATGGAATCTTTTCATGAACGTTGTCCCTCACTATACTCTTCCGGAGCTCAGCATGCTGATCGGCTGTCATAACCCAGACTGAGGCCCATGACCAGTAATAGAAAATCTGTATTTGGTATAAAGCAACCTCTTGGATTGATACTAAGTAATGTGGTGTGAGCATAATGAAGGACTTAATCACCACATCAGACCATGCAGTCTCTGACATTGGATTTTAAGTTACAAATGATAGCATGCGCATTAAATCTGTAATAACGTAATTCCTGACCTTGTTTGTTAAAGACGAAATAGAAAAAAAATGAACTGTGAAGTGCATACCTCATGAACAGAAGATCCAGGGAAATGCATGTAAGGAGGCTCTCGGATCAGCAGCAGCATAACAATACTCTAAAGTTTGCCAATATTCATTAACAGCTTCTCTATTTGACAGGACAAAATCATGTCTGATTCGTGGGCGAAGATCAAGAGACGTCAAATTGGATGTCGCAGCCAATGTTGGCGGTTCCTCTATGTAAGGTTTAAGTTCAATTGCATGCATCGAATTGGCATGCGATGTTTTGATTCCATCATCTGAATGTCCATTACTTACTAGTCGAATCAACTACATCATAAAATCAGCTAATAATCATACCAATTTTGATCTATAACACAATAGTAGAGATACAAAATTATTTGACTATAATTCTAGAGTAAATGGCAATCCTATTTCTGGGAGATGAAAGAATACACAGCATAAGGACAAGCCACACAAGAGCATAAAAACAAATTTGTTGACTATGATGCTGAAGTGAATGACAATCCTATTTCTTAAAGATGAAAGAATCCACAACATGACCAGCCACTTCCCTAAATGGATACAGTTGCAAGAGATTAAATCAAAAAAGTGCGGGAAGTGACCAAATTAAGGGTATGTTTGTAGCTATTGTGTTTCTACTTAATTTTGAATGTACAACACCTAAAGTGTCTGGTCAACATCCACCTTTACTTGGCAACCATATTTACCAACCACTTAATTAGTTATACTTGACAACTAATATTTTAATCCACAACAGTTGTAGATTAAAAGTTATAGCACCTCAATCTCAAACATACCTTAAACCTAATATAGCAATAAATGATGAAAATTTGATTAATGTGTCCGAAGGATTGAAAGAGAGGAATAGAAAAGAAAACGTAACATGACAGTAATGGCAACAAAAGTGACATGGTACTATTTCAAATGTAAACAAGTAATAATACCTTCAATTGGCGTAGAATGTCAATAATCACTGACAGTCTCCCAGTCGCTTGATTATTCATCAAAATTCTATACTCTTGGATGGAAAGACCAGAAAGACATAAACCCCTCTTACACTTCTCAATCATATCATCAATTTTTTTAGTAGATCCTGCAACTTGTAAGAAGAGTTCCACTGGAATGTTCTTAATGGCTGCTTCTAGAGAAAACAAATAGCAAGAGCTGCAGGGAATTTTTAAGTCAGGCACATGTTTTCCAGATGATACAGCATCATCCCAACCAGAAGAGCTACTCAGATAATCCCATAGAAAGCTATGTAGCAGCTTTGCACGAACCAATTTTGCCCGAACGAACCCGTTAGACCTCATAGCTTCTGATCTAACAACTTTTTCTTCTGAATCAACATGACTCTGAGTTCTCTGGACGCCATCCAATACAGGAACTGATTCATTCCTCTTACATTTATATGAGCCCCAGACACGAATTTGTATTTCAAAATGCCTTATTCTATCATATATTTCATTGAGTAGATCTGGAGTCCAACTTTGAATAGATGGGTGTCGAACCACCTGAATGACACAGCTACGACAACAATTAGTTATAGCTGGGACATGTATGTCCACACATTTGCAGTGCCCCTGCTGCTGAAGCCTTGCTAATATTCGTGCAATACTCTTGCGGTCAATTATTGTACCCATATCCTCAAGACTCATAAGCCACCTTTGTAGTTCAGGTCTCAAAATGAACTTTTCATCCTGAAGAACAATGAAACAGTGGTTAAGAATTGAAAATACTGACCACTAGAAAGAAGAAACAAGAGACTTTTCCCATGTCTTAGCATGCAGCAAAGGAAATGACGTTAAAGACCTGTAAGCGTTCAAGTATCCTCTGCTCCCTTCGCAAGTAATTAGGAGTCAACAACGAGGATGGATTCATTAGTGGCTTTGAGAGACCAAGAAGTTTTATTTCTGCTGGAGATTCATTTGTTCCACTGCCATGCTTGCTAAAGCAAGTTCTCCCTCAGTAGCCATACCACTTGACTCATGAAGCAACTCTTGCTCAGAAAAAGGAAGTATATGCTAATTTCCACCGCCTCCAGGGGCATGAGAAATTTCAGTATTGGTTTCCATGTCATTCTTATCTCCAGTATTAGCAAACTCGCCTCCAGAAGTTGAAGATTATCTCCAGTATTAGCAAACTCACCTCCAGAAGTTGAAGGAACATTCTCAAGAAAGGTTTGAGCTGGTCCGCGAGAATCATCATCTAGATTGTCAATGTCAAGGTTTAATTTACTAAGAAATGCATTAGATGATCTAGAATTAGAATTTCCAGATGTCCAAACTCGATATGCCACCATTTTTTTATGGTTCTCTGGCTCCAGATGCATTCCAAACCTAGAGAACATGTTGCAAAACCGAAAACCGAGAGTAGTTCTTCTTCTTATCAATTCCAAGCCTGTCACACACCTGCTCAAGTAAATGTCAATATGAAAAATATTAACAGTTGAAAAGAATAATATAACTCAAACTAGTAATAAGTAGTAATTACTGAAGATATTCTGGCTGATATAGAAAAAATTGATCAACCTGAGTGCACATGTTGATTCTGAATGGTTGTACATAACAATAGAGTGCGGAAATTAATTGCTAAAAGTGCTAATGGTTTGAACTTAAGGAATGAGATAAAATTTTCCTTTTGATGGTTCAGTGGAGAAGAACTTTCAAATTACCATAAAAATCTTTCAGGGAAATATCAAAAATTAAATCTGTAATATAAACTTTAGAAGCAAAAACATTAATCATAGACGAGTAATAAGCACACCTCCATAACAGCCAACCCCTCAGATCCTCCAGCATCTACCATATCATAAATTTGATGCTCAATAGGAAGCTCTACAAGTTGTTCAGTTTTTGGAAATCTCCTTCCAAATTTCAGTTGATATTTCTCAAAACTATCTCCACATCCAAGAGACTGTGGCTCAAATATTTTTACTGAAAATTGTTTGAACAAACGTAGGCAACGCTCAACCTGCCAAATGAGAAAATGTATCAAGCAACAAACTAAACATAGAGACTCTTTTGTCCAGAAGCTGAACAGAACAGCATTCATCTAATACAGAATAAGAAAAATTCTAGGAGTCATACAGGACAGTGCCTTGGATTGGCAACACCTGTTCAAGGAAAATGACCTTATAAAAACCAAGACCAATAGCATAAAAACTAAAAAGTTATCTACCTTAGAGAGAGAGAGAGAGATGGAAAAAAGGAGTAAACTCACACACATGAATTAAATGGCGTCATATCACATAGGAAAGAAAAGAAATTTTGAATCTCTTCTGAGCTCTTATATATCATATGAATTCCCTCAAAGAAAAAGGAAATTGTGGAGATTTTGAAAAGCCAAAAATCTTTTTGGCTCTTTGCATGTTCATAATTATAGATGAAGAATAAATGATTAAGAAAATAAAAGAGTAGAGGGGAACTTTGAAAACCAAAATCATTTCTCCATGATGTAGAACCATAAGTGTTGCCCTTTGCTTGTGTATATTATAGTTATAGGCAAAGAATAAATAAACCAATATGAAGCCCAATGCAAAAAGTAATTACGCATCTTATATTCAAGGCCAAAAAAGATTGGATCATTAAGTCAAGCAGAAACATTATTTGTCAGGTAAATTTTAAACTTACCTTCTCATTCACCTGTGCTTCAAACTCCTCAACAATACCAGCATCTTTCAACCGCTGACAGATCTGGGAGCATATTGTTCATAAGATATGACAATGAAAACAATCTATAACTACCCCAAAGCCCTCTTAAAAGTAAAATACCTCTTTTCTATATATAACTTCCTTTCAAAAAGAGGAAAAAAAAATGAAGAAAGAATCTTACATTTCTCCAAGCCTTGTGGCCCGATGATGATCCACAGTAACCCAAGTCCTGCTTGATATCTGTGACAACAAGAACCTTCAATAAAAGAAATATCAGTACAATGACACAAAAGATAAGACAACCTGAAAACCTTCTGCATATTACTAACCTTGCCATTTGCTTCTTCAAGTTTATCACAAACAGCTTTCATTGCTGGTAGAAAATCCTTTATGTGTACATCATCTTTAGCACTTTCCTGGGGAAAACCATCTCCACTCACAGCCTTTTCATTTCCTTTCCCAAAGCTCTCCACAATTGGCCCTTCTTTGCTAATCTCAAATCTTTGCTGAGAACTCAAATGCATTGCATAGCGATATAAGTATATTAAATTAGTAGTCACACACGAACAGTTTTTTGACTCTCCTTGACTGCTAGGTTTCTTTGTCCTCAAAACTGCTGGTTGCTTCACAATCAACCCTTTGCATTCAAGGTTCTTCACAACATTAAAAAAGTGATTCCCTTCAATGCCAAATTCCTTAGCAAGTTGACTTTGTGTTATTCCATCCGATCTGCAATTACCCAACACATCAGTAGCCATCACAATCTGCAATTACCCAACACGTCAGTAGCCATCACAATCTGCAATAGCTAGCTTTGGAACAAGTTTACCATTTCTACTTTTAGAAAATTAATCAACGTAATTAGCCCACTATAACTGTTTTCTCTTTTCAGTATCACAAAATCTATTCTCAAGTCAAGATGTCAAAGTTCACAGCAAATAGTCAAACATTATTAACACAGAAAAAATAACACTTACCACTTTCCAACCAAATTATTCCACCAACTTGTCTTCTCATAGCAAAACGAAAAAACACAGTTGGATTAATAATTCTCAAGTTCCACTGTAATCATAGGCACATTTCACATTCAGAAAAAATATTCATGAATGAATTAAATTGTGGAAACAAACAGTTTATTTAATACAGTTCCAATCATATCCACAAGTAAAATTAACTGAATATGCAAAAACACAGTACTGTATCTTAACACACTACTCTCATACTTAATTGCAATCAAGTCACAAATCTAAATTCATAGATGAAGGCACAATTTCGAAACTACACCTCAATTTATTGTAAATTTTACTAATAGATCCCAAGAATTTCGTGTTATCTAGTAAGAAATTTCCAATTCCTTCCCCACCTAGCAATGGCGAGCCGTTCAAGAGCGCGACGTTGAGGAGGCGAAATGCCGGAGTTACTAGACTTGTCGTATAATCCAACGAAGTTATCTCTAAGCTGCGAACTGGCCACGATCTTCAAGCCGATATTCTCCGCGTCCTCAAGCCGCTGAATTGCGGCATCGTTTGAGTCAAACGCACCGTTTTTGAGAGAGTGGAACTGAAGAGAAGGTATTTTCAAGAGATTTGAGTAAACTGAGGCTTTGAGAGGGGGAGAAAGAGAGAGAGAGTTGTCAGTGTTGAGTCTGGTCCAGAGAGACGAGAGAGAAATACCGTTTTTCCCTTGCGAACATATTTCTTCCAGAACGGAGGAGATAATGGTGTCCATTGTTTCGCATTGGCAGGGAAACGGGGGTGTTTGGACGGCAGAAAAATATTCCGCCTTTGATTTCCCGGAAAAATAAGTCTGGCCATCCTGCGCGTCCATATCAATTTTAAATATTTAAAAAAAATTAATAAAA
>JAXCLQ010000008.1:955481-990781 GCA_035584115.1 Cedrela odorata
TGATCCTTTAATAGTCCCGACTAGGACGAGCCTACACTATTCTAGAGTTGAGCTTGGACCAATCTAACTATTTTGTTATCTCTAATTAAATTTATATAATTTTAAGGTGTTTGTTCAACTTAATTTTAATGTTAACTCTTATTTAATAATTTAAACTTTTAATTAATTAAAATATCAAAACCTTATAATCAAATTTCATATTCTTATCTCAATTAATTTTTAATTTATTTCAATATTTTATTCAATACTCATTAAAATCACATTTTTATGTAAGAAGGGGTTAAATTTGATTTCAATGTTAATACTAAATTCTTATTTGTATTTAATAATTTAAATTTTAAAGTCAAATAATTTCACTATTTACAATTAAAACTATTCACATAATACAATTTATATTGCCTCGTGATTAAAATATTTAAGATCAAAAGTTAAATATTTAAATAAAATTATCCTGATTCTTTCTTTCTCACTTAAACACAAATAAATATGTTACTTACTTTGTGCACAATAATACTAAAATGAAAATTATTTGCAAACAAAACTCCAAAATCGGACGGAGTTGAGATTATAGCCACCAAAATTTAAAGAACTTGAAAAACTCTTAATTTAGAGTAAGTTTCAATTATAATTTAGATGTAATTGGATGTCCGAAGAAGAATGTAAAACTGTTAGTTCTCGAAGAATAGTTTGTGAATAAGATAATAAATCAGTATTTCTCGACGAATTTTGTAAAAGGAGTTAAGTGTTAAAATTTATCAAAAAAAAAAAATAGTTTTAACATCTGACTCTCTCGATAAAAGTTATAAATAAAGTATTATTGTTCATTAAATCATTAAATCATTTTCAAAATGAATAAATCATATATAAAAACTAGTATAAATTAATTTTTAAAGTTTTTATCACACAAACAAGATTTATCACATTTGGAATATTTGTCGTTAATTATTGATCGAAATTATCTTGGTTGTTTACGTGTCTTTGTTTGAGTTTTATTAATTTATCGGTACATAGAAATACTAAAGAAAAAAAAACAAGGGTATTTTCATCAAACGAACCAAACATTTGATCTCCCCTATAAAATATTTGGAACTAGAGTCACAACTCACAAGCTTAAATGAGCATAAAATTTGGACCATTTTGATCAAAAATCCTAAATTACTTGTCTCTTAATAATTTATGAAAGTTTATTTTAAAACCACATGTATGACTATGAAGCATGAAAAGTGATTGATGGGCCAAATCTAATTAAAATTCTGACCAAAAAAGTCTTTGTCTAAACGAGTTGTTGATGGGTATAAAATTACTAAACTCTCCTTCCATGAAGTTTTATTTACAATTAGTAAACGAGTTTTTGATTTTATTACCAACTAAAAACTAACAGACGACAAAACATGAATTCACTTTCGTTTCCTCCCTTCTTATCTTCTTCTTCTTCTTCTTCCTCTTCCTACTTCCCTTATTTCTTCCCCCACCCACCAACATTTTAAAGACATAAAAACAAACAAACAAACGTTACACTGTTTCTCTCCACAAATTCTTCCATTCTGTCTCGTTATCTTCATGATTTCAGTCTTTCACTTGAATCTCTAGCTTTCTCATCAAACCCATGAAGCTTTGATAATTCCTAATTGTTTTTCTTGAGAAAGTCCAATATTTTCTCGAGAAAATCCTCCTCCTTTTGTGCTACTGTTAATTCTAGGTAAGTGATCAAGAAAAAGCCAAGAGTTAATTGGTTTGTTTTGGTTATGCTGAGTTCAATGAATTGGGTTTCCTTATTTGTTTATGTTATACTTTTGGTTTATTTATTTTCTAAGTTTTTGGGCTCTTTTGTTTGGTTTTATATAGTTGTTTTCCTGGAATATCTTTGATGCTTTTCAAAAAGAATTGCTTTTGGTTTTCCACTTTGAGAGATAGCATAGATCTCTTTCATTGAGTTAGCGATTCAGAACACATTGTTTTCTGCAACTGAAAAGTGTTTTCCTTTCACTTATTTTCAGTCACCTATACTATACTTTTTCTGTTTCCCATTCCCAAAACTCAACTGGGAATTCCGGGTTATTATTATTTTTTTGAGAACACAAAAGGGAGAAAAGGTTTCTGTTAGTGGGAAAAGTGTCGGCTCTTATGATACAAAACAGTCCCAAGTTTTTGTTTTTCTGCTTCATTCAGTGTTTCTTATGCACTTCTGCTAATTCTCTGTTTGGTTGCTGAGAAAAGGAAGGAAAAACAAAGAAAATAAGATTAAGACTTCAACTTAGCCAAATTATTCGATTAGGCTCAATTTTTTTGGGGGTTTCAATCACTGTTGTCCCATATTAATGCTCAATTAAGGTGTGAAAATTTAAATTTTTTCTTACTTTTTTTAATCTTTTTTTTTTCCTTTTTCCAGCAAAAAAATGCCTGCTAGATGAATTCATCTGGGTACACATCAAAAACCTTTTTTTTTCTCGCTTGTCTTGTCTCATACTAACTTTAAGTCTTTGATGCTGGAACAGGACTACTGTTAATTATAAAGAAGTAATAGCTGATATGGAAGGGGATATATTTCCAGGCATTGGAAATAGCACACAGTTCAATGGCAGGATCTTACAAACATTTCAAAGAAGTTTTGGGCAAGTTCAAGATATTTTAGACCAAAACAGGGTGCTTATTGATGAGATTAACCAAAACCATGAATCAAAAGTCCCCGTTAACTTGACACGAAATGTTGGTTTGATCAAGGAGCTTAATAACAACATCAAAAGGGTGGTTAATCTTTATACCGATCTCTCTTCGAATGTCACTCGATCGATGGAAGCTTCATCAGAAGGGGAATCGGCTGCCAGCTTTAGATCTGACGGAAAAGCCAGTCAGAAGAGAATTAGATCCGGGTAGTTTACCGAACTGAGCTATCTTATTTAGTTCTATATATGTTCTTTAATGGTTTGATAGGAATGTTCTTGTGATAAAAGAGGGAAAGCATTTGATGAGATCACATAAGTCTTATGAATGAATTGAATGTGTAATGAGATTTCACCGTCTCAATTCAAATATCATTTTTACAAATTCACCATTGTAATTCTGTGTTACTCTGTTGTCTTATTGAAATCAAGAATGCTTTTTTTTTTTTTTCATTATCTGTAATCATCTTTTTTATTTAATAGAACTTAGTGTTATAAGTGTTTGGTTGATGCTATGTTTCTTTCTCTCCTGTTGTACTTAGATTTTTAATGGGATGACTTTGTTAGGTTCTGTCATTTGTACTTTATCTGATCTTTAATTATTGTTCAATAGACTTAAGCTTGATTGCTGAACTGTCATCAAACAAAGAGTTGGTTTATATATTAATTTTAGTTAGTTGGATTATATATTAATTTTAGTTATCTTTTAGGTTGTTTGAGAGGTTTTAAGTCTAATATGCCCATCATTAATCATTATTTTCAATCTCATCTTCCATTTTCTTATCATGTCCCATGATCTGCTTTTGATGGGAACTTTCAACAACCCACTTTATTCCTTTCCAATGTTTGTCAAAAGTGATTCCCTCTTGTGTCTGCAATAACCTTGTTGAGGTTATATTGAGGAGATGGTATATACTGTTCTTTTAACCCTGAGATTTCTAAATTACAATTTGACCTAAAAACTTAAGCTGATAGTTAAGGGGCCAAACAATAATATTAAAGCTCTAATAGCCACCCCCCCACCTTCACTTGCAAGACCAATAATAACGAGTTTGACATATGGACCAAGCCAAACTTGGATAGAAAAGAGAAAGAAAGCAACAACAAATACTACTGCAAATGACATGGAGAGGTAAGGATCGAAACAATATTATTAAGCTCTAACAAAGATAACTAGTTATTTTATCTCTAGAATGTCCTCTATCTCTTTCACTTCATACACCCACATAGACACAAACCAGTAAGTTGATTGATCAAATGCTTTTTCCAGTGGACCCAGTGGAATTAGTTTCATGTGTGTATTTTCTTTGAACCATTTATTAGTTATTTAGATTTTAGGTAGAGGACCCATATGAATGATTGCTGTGAATAGCTGGTTTTTGGCTTATATTTTTAACATTAGTGATCTTCATCACTCCAATTATTGATGCGAGTCAAGTGGAAGAATTCATGCATATTAAAAAGTTGTATTAGAGACTTTTCCCACATAAAAACTAGGATTATTTCATGCTTAACTCTTTTATGTTTATCTTTGGGATTGATCAAATGGTGCAAAATCAAGTATTAGCTTTTCTACAGTTTAGTTAATGATGCTGATCTACAGCTGAATATTTCAGATTAATTTATATAACATTTACTTTGTTTAAAGTGATTTGGAAGTCAAGAAGATATAATTTGTCAGGCTTTATAACAAATAAGAGTTTGGAAACATGTGAACAGAGAGATAATCTATTATTATTTTTAATTTGCAGCTTGCACTTTCTGCATACAGATTTGCATAGCAATTGCCAACAAGATCTTCTTGATTAATTTAATCTTTATTTTACAGTAGATTAAAGATGCTGAAACTATGCTGTTGCTTTCAAACTAGCATATCATAAGATCTACAATGTCAAGGTTATTGCCATTCATAAAAGATTTGCTCCTTGTTGACATTATACTCATAATTTGCAATGATTTATTTACTAATTTGCTGAATATATTCAATCTAAAATGATTTTAATGCTTTTGTTTACTGGCGTGAATCATGCCGTGTGGCAAAATATGCATCCAAAAGTTATTGCTTCAGTGTTAAAATTCTGATTCTGCTTGATGATAAATACTCAGCTTCCTTTACATTATGCAGATTTTAAGTCCAAGATTCTCTAAAGAATTGATTTTGGATCTGTCAATTCATTTTTATGTTCAATCCATGTGATTTAAAAGTGATTAAGAATAAAGGAAAAGAAGGATTGATGTGATGATCTATTCTTGTAGGGTGGGGGTGAAAGAAGGGGGAATCTGAAGACTTTTGATAAGGATGAGATGAGAAGAAAGCTTTTTGGTTTTAAAAAAAAAAAAAAATCCAAGACATGCAGTATGCTCTCCACATGAAGTGGAGGAATCAGACAATAAAGAATGTGAGTTTGTGTCTCTATTCCAATGTCTCCTTTGTTTTTATTCATTTAAAAAAAAAATCTTGATTTTTATATTAGAATAGAGTTTGATTTTCTAACTCATTTTCCACAAGAAAGAAAGAGAGAGAGAGAGAGTGCTTTAACACTAAGGCAACATGTTCCCATATGAAGACAATACTCCACAACTTGTTATAGCCACAAAAATTCCAAAATGTAATGTATACATTTAGATCCTATTTGTTTTACTTTACTAAATAGTCAATATTTTTAAAATATTTATTTTTAATTTAATATTAAAAACTTGACAATTACATCTAAATAAAAAAAATTTTATTTATCTTTCACTAAATTTTAAAAGTTTATATTTAAAAATTATGAATAAAAAGTGACGTTTCGAACATATTTATATTTATATATTTATATATTCATATTCATTCAATTTTATATAAAATTACCAAAAATCAAACATTACCTTAGCCTAGATTTCATATGTCATTTTCTTTTCCTCTTGAGAATCAAAACCAATCTTTCTTCACCTTTAACTTCCTTGTATTTATTGTTAACAATTTCCTAAATTAGACAAGACTAAGGGTGTGTTTGGAAATACTCTCATAAAAAGCACTTTACTTGGTAGCATTTTTCATGAAAATACCCAGTAATGCTTTTTGGATAGAAAGAATGCTTTTTTAGAAGCGTTTCAAGGGCATTTGGAAAAATGACAAATTGTTGTAAGATATTGGTTGTTTCAGTATCAAGCATACCATTCTTTCTTTTTTGGGCATATAAAATAAATGGATGGTATATAAACATGCCATGCTTAGGCATAATTGTGGAAGCTACTGCTCTGTTTTCTCCATCAATCTACTGAAACACTCTTTCCAATCTGAAACTTTCTCCCCTCCATTCACCACCTTTTGCAAACAACAAACATCAATCAATAGCCTAATTACCAAAAGAATCCAAACAAATGGGGAAATGAATAAAGAAAATAACCAAATGGTCCTAAATGGATGGAAAAAATGACAAATTATAATTTTTTCATAAATTTTTTAAAATTATTAAAATGTCGCCTATTTTTATGAGCATTGTTGATTTTTTCTCATTTTTAAATATTTTAATTAATAATTCGTAATTTCGTATTGACTTATTGAACTTTCGTATCTAAAATGTAAACTCAGAATTCATATGTATCTTCCTGTTGTGTTAGACTCATGTTATATCGTATTGTCCGCCCATTTGATACTTCCAAACATAAGCAGGACAACAGATGCATATGCTATGACTACATATGATTAGCATGTTTCAACTTGAATTTAGACCAAAAGCAGCAGTTTTAAAAAAAAAAAAAAAAAATCACCAACCTCAAATATCAATCCTTTTTCAGGGATTGAATCAAGTGCTTCTACGCAAATTAAGGCAGCGTCCTCCTTGCTAAGACTTCCATTTGCTGCACAACCCTGTTTTAGAAAATGGTTTATAAGAGTTGTCATTATAGATAACCAAGAAAGAAAAAACACTTCTGAGTTTCATTAGTGTAAAAATTAATAAAAAAAAAAAGTGTTTCCATTTCTTATGCTTCCTATGCACTCAATTTGATTAAGAAATTTTGGCTGGCATGGAAACGTCAAGGACCAAAATGTCATGTTAGTAGAGAACTGGAAACCAATTTGTGTATACAGTAATACCTTTACAAAGCTGAAACCTTGTTTTCCACCTGGAGTATTCTGTAACATGCCAGCCCTGATAATGGTGTGAGGAACACCTGAAGCCATTAGCATAGACTCATCTTGCTCCGCCGATTTTCTTGCATTGCCTTTCATTAGAGCTTGAATTCCACTGCTACCTCCATAAACAGATAACTGCAGCCTTATTAAACCACAGTAATGTCACTTTAATGCTTCGTATCTACAATCACAATTGTATCAGTTTGTGCGGGAGAGAGCAGAAAGAATACCTGAGATAAGAGAATTACATGTTGTACTCCTTTCAAGCTTCCAACATTAGATATGAAACCTTCCTGTAAAACAAGTAAAACAAAGGATTTTGGTAAAAGATTGAATGTAGCCATAAATCTTTCATTGTGTGCCTTGCTAGCGAAATACAAGTACTTTGAACTTGAAATCCATGCCACAAGCCAATGAATGATATGTCATTCATCAGTATGACTTGGTCATAACATCAAGAAAAAAAGAGAACAACAAATCATTTTTGATACTTTCATGATACATACACTTGGGCATACGATTGCGCGGACACCTCTAAGAGCTTTCTTTAAGAATGTCTTGTTAGTTGCATCTCCGGCCATTGACTTTGTGGAGAAAACAAACCATACCATCAGACATTTCAATGCAGAAACAAATTAAGAAGATGGCATATATTTATAGCATGAGGAAAAAAAATAGCCACAGGAAATTATAGAAAGATTATTAATCTTTTCACACACCTCAACATAAGTTCCAAAAGATTCCATGGCATTTCTTTTGTCCTTCACCAACGCTTTAATTCGAGTTCGTTTCACAATCAATGACAATATCACCATCTGCATTATTGAGATATAACAGAAAATATTGTCACTAAAAGAAGCAATTAAGCAGCTAATTCTCATAGTAATGCAATTGCCGGAGATATCATGCTAAATACAGTACACATTTTAAGTTATTTACTGGAATTTCACAAAATCGGATGGCATAAAACACAAACCTGACCAATCTCACTATCTCCATCTGTTACCAAAACTGCATCCCTGGCTTCATCTGTGCAAATTTGTCAAGGAGGAAATCAAAGCGAAGCAATTCTTTCAAGACATCTATTAATTAAGCAGCTAAACTCAAAAACATAAACTATTAGGTAAGAGTTCAATATTAGGCATTTAAAGACAACTCTTAACATGAGATAAATATTAGTTAAGAGCTCAGCATTAGACATTTAAGTTTAAAGTATTAACAAGGAACATGATCCCATTTTAAGGTCATGTGGATCTCGAGAGGTCAAAACAAACAGTCCGGAGGTCCAAGATAACCCAACAACTTAAGCTACTAGACAAACACTCAAACATTAGGCATTTAAAGACGAGTCTCGACAATATCATTGAGACCATATACATAAATATAAACATAAACATCGATAATTTGCTATATCGGATTACCTGGAAATTCATCATCTTCTTGTTCATCTTCCCCATCAGATCCATCTCTTGGGAGAAGATCAGGTGCTCCATACCATTTCCTCAACTTTGGACCACCTTCAAAACCAGCAGTCGCATAAACAACACAAAATTGACATATATATAACACTGAAAATACCCAAAAACAGTTTAGTAAAACAAAATTGCACCAAGAACATCAAATGATTCATGGAAGCTTATCTTACCTTCGATATAATCTAGAATTTGATCTACAAAGCTGATCTTTTTCTTAGCTGAGGAACAAACAAGAAACCGTTTTTCCCCGTTGAAAATGAAAAACGAGTTTGAGAATTTACATGGAATTTTATGTGAAGGGAAAGAAATGAGTGAAGTTTGGGTGAAGAGAGTTGAAGGAAGAGCAGTACCCGCCATTGATAGATGGTAGATCCTTCTATTAGTGACTTGGTGTTGCGTTAACCAACCGTTTTCATTCCCGCGGAAAGTGGATAACTCTCTAGGATAAACGTACGTAAATCCTCTTATACCCCTACAGCTAACTGCAGTCTCCTACAACAAAATTCAGATGACTCATTTATAATTTTCTTCCTGATTACAATCTATCTAATTTTTTTTTAATTCTTATATTAATCGTTTTAAATTATATTAATTGTTATATTTTAAATTTTATATTAAAAAATATAAAATATCTATATATTTTAGTCAAATTCAATGCATCACCTGTCTTTTTCTTATATAAAAAGAGAAATAAAGTTCAAAAATTACAAACGTAGGAAGACGGCAAACTTTTTTGATCAATATTCATAAGACGATTTAGAAGATCCGACAAATAATCAAATTCAATATAACTCAAACCATTATTCATACTAAATTTTGCAAACCATTTAGCGCATTGATTGAGTTCGCAAGAGAATGCTAAATATTCACCTCCCATTTCCTCTAGATAAATCTCTTTATATCCCAAATGAGAGCCTAGAAGCCACTTCGCTAGTCCAAAGTATTGGTAACAATGGCCATAGAAAATGGATAAATTTGGTAAACAAAGTACCAGAGAGACAAATAAAATAAATAAGATATTAAAAATAAAATTAAACATATTAAAGGATTAACTACTACAAACATCCGGTAAATTGTCCTAAAAACATAGTTACAATACTTAAATTTCAAACATATTCTTAGTTGAGAAATATAAAACTAATTAAACGGATTTTCTAATAGAACCACACAATTTGGAGATGCTCTTGGATAACTTAGAAGCAACTGGTTCACATCAAGAAAGTCTCTTACTTTATGCTTAATTCCCATTGCCTCCCAGGATCCTCTGAAATAATTGCTTTTTACATGAATGTCCATCTTCTCTAACACCTTTGCATGCTTGAGCAGAAACTCCATCAATGAACAAAAGAATTTTAATCCTTCAAATTTTGGTTCAAATCCATTGATCTCGACAGTCTTAAGATGAAAAGACAAACAATTGTAAACTCCCCCTCTTGATTTCCAGAAATCATCTCTACAAAGAATGTAACGTGGGTTGCCCTGCTTATACAACAGACGAAAAGTTTGAACAGTTACATGCTAATTCGATGTAATATAGATACTACACTAAAGGACAGGACTCTTGAACAAATGCATATTGATGATTGATTGTTAGTACAATAGAACATGACAAAGGAACAGATCTTGACCGTACATAAATGATAACATACACAAGCCAGAAGATCTTCCAAAACTCGGGTAAGCTCAAATCATGAGAGGATACCAACTCCTAATTGACTGTTTTTATGGCATATTAGTACATAAAAGAGAAAAAGAAATCTTTTGGTCAATTGGAATCAACAATTTTTTTATCTTTTAGAGACTTTCTGAATAAAGAATTATTAATTCAGAATGATTATGATAGTTTCTTTCTCAATCATAAAATCAAGAAAAAACTCAGATATGCATATGGTGTTGGATGAGTGAAGTTTTCATATATTCTACCAAGTCGTTACCTCATACACCACAACAAACTTAGTTTAATGAAACGAGCAAGGAAAAGATTCAGGTAAGGTTCTGCAAAAACACACCTCATTTCTGTCTGGAAAAATGTTTACAGTCAGTTTCTCCAGCTCAAGCGAACTTTCCAACAAACTTGCAATTGCATATAACTCACATTCACTAAACCTTGAGTCAAGGCTTAAACTCTTAAGCCTGGAAAACGGATAACGCAAATCCTTCCTTACAGATAGCATCTAAACAACATCGAGTAAGAGAAGCAAAAGAACTGATCAAAATATTAATAATAACAAAGTACACAAAGTCAAAGCAGGGAATACACTATCAACTCATTATTCATAGAATAACAAAGTATATGTTGTCATCTCAACTTAGCTTATGAAAAATTATTTGATGTGTACATTTTTATTCATGATTGGTCATGATTTACTTCTTTACTATATTCTCATTTATTAATTATCAGTCCACCTGAACCTGAGTTGATATTGATGCTTCAAAATGTAGTGAGGATCATCAAAATAAATTTAAAGTAAGGATTGTTTTTGGATTAATTCCTAAAATTACTATACTCTATGATGGTTTGATCAAATTTTCAAGTCTCATTCAAGACAAACATTTAATCTAACAATCTCTTTCGTTTGAAACTGAGAAAAAAGAACAACAAAAATGAAAGAGATATACAATCTCAAAAGATCAGGTTTACATATTAATTTCTCCAACTTTTTTCTTTTGTTAGCACTTTCCAAGACTCTACAGTATAAGTAAACAAAATCAATTATAGCATGTGCATTGTGTAAGCTGAGATTGTGGTGATTCAACTGTGCTTTGAAAGCAAAGCTAAAAACGTTGGACCCACCCATTTTTCCCTTAATATTTAACACCACACCTCATTACTAAATGAAGCATTAGGCTATGTTTGGAATTGAGTTAGTGAAGATAGAAATTTCCGGTGGTTGTGCAATAAAATCACTTAAAATCACTAGCATTAAACATAACTGACCAAGTTGCTAAACATAGAATCACTAAGGATCAAATATAAGTGAGTGAATGATTGATAATCACCAGGTGTCAAGTAAAAAATAGGTATTTGCACTAATTGATGTGCTTAAACGTAAGTATAACAATTACAAATATACTCAATAGGAAAAAAAAAATACCTTCAGGCACCAAGTGCCTATAGTAAGTTTCCGAACATGAAGAAGTTCTGCAAGAAGTTCCTTTAACAAATGGCTATGCCTTCTATACAAAGGGTGTACATGTTGACCAAGTAGCCCAAACCTGAGTCCATCTCCATCACTGAACTTAAAATTGAGATGAGCTTCCACTAGAGATGACATATCAATCAACTTGTATTTTCTTCCATAGATTTGCCCAAGTAAGCTAATAGAACAAACAACAGGAGCTGAAATTTCCATTACCCCAGAACTTTCCCGAAAACCATCTATCACCAGTTCTTTCAAATTCGAAGAACTAATAATGATATGATTAATCCCACTACAATATTGTAACTTCAAGAACTCGAGCATGGGACTACCCGATAACATTTCTGCAATGATTTCATCACTCAATTTCGCGTACCCAATTGATAAAACCCTAAGTGAAGTCCAAGAAACATGCTCAATTGACTGAAAACTACAAAAGTGCATATTCAATATTCTTACTGATGAAGAAGAATACATACATGGCGGCAAATGGTAGTTTTCCTCGAAAATTGTTCCCAAAGCACCACCGAAATTGAGGCCCAGCTCCTCCACGTGGTGCGTAATGGCGAAACGGACCCAATCATCCACTTGCAAACTGTAAGCCTGATTATAGCCAAAAGGAAGGATAAATTTTTCAACTTTAACACCATTATAAAGAGATATGGTTTTATCGACGAAAGTGGCGAATTCGTGAACGGGTAGATAATGGCGACGGCAGAAGTCGAGTGTGGGAACTGAAGTCCAAACGAAACGCCATCTTTTCGACAAAAACATGGTTTTTACGAAATCTTCAACGGTCAAATACGAGAGGATGTGTTGGATGACGCTATCTGGTAATGCGCTGATAGGATCTTTACCTCCGCAGAGAGTTGTTCTCTTCGAAGAAGAAGAATAAGTTGGCAGAGACAATTCGAGTGCTATTTCGTCGTTCATCTCGACGTCGTACTGACATGTCTGATACGGAGAGCCTTGTCTCGACGTGATGGTTGCCATTACAGAGCTGTTGCTGCTCTCCTGCTCCTCCATGATCTCTCCAGTGAGGTCTTTGCTTTACCCTCCTTGTATGCTGAGGCTTTAACACCGTAACTTTGTAGAAGTAGTCAACTTTTAAGAGAAAATTCCCAAAATGATCTCATTTTGTACCGTCCATCAACTTCCATTCAATCTTATCAACCAATTAATTAATTTTAGACAAATTTATTCCCATATAATTAGTTATTTTTAATTTAACAAAACACCAAAACATTTGCATAATTCTGTAAATTAATGTATGCATGTGTTAAATTTTTACTTAATTTTATAAATATATTATTTTGGACTTTAATTTGGACCTAAAAATGAAACCAGCACAAGATTTCTTTGTGCACGAGTGTTTGAAATCAACCCGTGAAGTCTTGGTCCACTAGTTACAACAACTTACTAGAATTTTAGTCACTAATAAATGTCTCGCATAGATAAAATTTGAGATCTGTCTCAATCAATAAGATCTTGACTATAACGTAATAAAAATTTCGAGTGTGACATAACTCGAAATTTTTTAAATTTAATAAAATATCTCAAATTAGATGTAAAAATTCACTATCTCATTTTTTAATAAAGATTTTGAATATAATATTATAAAGGGTTCGGATATATTATTATAACCCAATACTATTTTTATTGAAAAAAAATATCTCATGTGTAATGTAAAATTTTGAAACCTAATAAATTTGGGATCATGATTTTATAATTCTTTAAAATACCGATAAACTTGGAAAACATAATGGTTATCGAATAAAACAACACATAAAAAATAAATAGAAGACAATAAGATATGAGAGAGATAATATATATAATATATTAAGTTTTAATTATTAAATTGTTGTCATTGTTCTTTTTAAAATACACACAAAAAAATACTCATATGATTTCAGATAATATAACAATTAAACAAGTTAAGAGATAACTCTAATGTGCAAAATTTTAAGGAAAATTTTGTTCAGTATTAAAAGACTTTTGCTGAATCACTGACTTTATCTATGATATCTTTTATGATTTCAAATAATATAACAATTAAACAAGTTAAGAGACAACTCTAATGTGTGAAATTTTAAAGAGAATTTTGTTACATCAGTACCATGCATGAATATTATTGTTTTAATACATATATGATTAAATAAATTTTGTTTAATTAATGAAAATAATAGAAGTTATTAGAAATTTGTTCAATTAACATGGTGCTCAAATTCAAGTCTAATTATAAGTTTTGTTCGAATTTGAGTTGTGATTTCGAATTTGAATTAAAAAAAAAAACAATATACGGGAGTAAATTTTTTTAAAATAGACAAAATCAATTATTTTAATAAGATTAAATTAAAAATGAACAAATATGTAACCAAATTTTATGAACTTTTATAGAATTATTTACTTATTTTATTTATTTAAATTATGTTCATATATATATATATATTAATTTTATTATCTATTTGATAAATAAAAGAATATATGTATTGAAAATTAATTAATAATAAAAATAATTGTTATAATTAAAAATAAAATTACTACATTTGTCACAAAATTATTGGATGGTTGAATCTAACTTAAAATTTGATAATCCTTATCTTGGTAAAAATTAGGTACGTTACGCACAAGTTAGCAGCATACGATTCTAACGCTATCATTAAAGATTAGCCTTTTATCGCGTTTGAAACGGTTTACGGATAATAATCATCTTGACTCTTAAACGTCGTGTTTCCTAACAGAACAGTGTTTAGAAGTTAACACATTCTTCTCTTTGATCCTTTTCCTCAGCAACCAAGCAAATCATTTGCCTTCGTTCTGTTAAACCCACATCAGATTCCAACTTCCTTTTGTTTCTTTGCTATCCCACCTCTTTTTTCTGTTGTTTTCTTGATGAATTTGTCTATATAATGGGTGTAGTTAGTGTACTGCATGTTGTTGTTCATGATGTACCCAAATTCGGCAGTCGATCGCAACCCGATTCACCACAATCACCTCTTATTTTTGCAATTCTTATTTTTTGTTGTAGATGTATTCATTTAACGAGAATTTTATGGGTTTTTTTTTAATGGTTGATTTTTATGGTTTTTTTCCTTGTTGGATGTGATTTGGGTTGCAGATGGAGCAGATAAAGGAGGAAGAGGTGTATTTTGAAGGTGAATTTCTTCTGAATGCATTTAGTTACCCTTAGAATTGATCAAGTTCCTTTTTTGGTTAAATAGAATGGTTGACAATCCATGCATTAAATTGTGGTTCTTAAGGCTTCATGAATTGTTACTTAGCTCTTAATGCTTAGTTATTCCTGCTTCAATTCATATTTTCCATTAGCTATGATTGATTCTTCCTTTGGATTTCTTGGATGTAATTGTGTGCTTCTATCCATATTGTTATGACTATTTAACTGATCAATGTCCGTATCAACTTGTGCGTGACCTTTCCCTTTGGTTGTAAAATTATGTGTTTGGGTTGGATTTGATTTGTAGTATGATCTATTTCCCATAGCTTGGCTGAGAAAAATTTTATGGTTAGCATTGACTTACTCCTCCCTTTCCCACCAAAGATGGGGTTAAGAGGATCCAGGACAATGCTTAAATTGAAGATTTGGAGTTTTTGTACTCTCTTTGAACTATTCTAGTCCTTGGAGTTCTGTAACTCCTACATTGCACTTATTTTACTTGGAAAATCTAGTTTAATAATCTCTGTCTTCCTTTGTATCTTTATTCTTTGTTCTATGATTGATAATGATTGCAAAAAAGGTTGGGATTTCATCTTTTTTCTTTGAATATAGTTTACAGTATGTATCTTAGACTTTGGACTGTTCTTTCATTTGTCAGAGAATTAACGCATCTTTTTTCATTTAATATGTTTTAGAGTATGTATCTTAGACTTTGGACTGTTCTTTCATTTGTCAGAGAATTAATGCTCAAAGTGTTCTTTCATTCGATCTGTATAGTCCGTGCAACTCAGCAATACCAAGAAATTGATGTGAGAAAGATTAATCTTTTTCACTATTTTCAGATGTTTCATGTTGAATTTTGGAGGCTATAAAGCTAAAAGTTTGGTCCTATGCGCCACTACAACAGCTTTTCTTAAGTTTTCAACTGGGCATCACCTTACCAATGATTATTTTCTTTATCGAAGTGCACCTTTATTTTGCAAGTTTCTTTTACTCAAACAATAATTTGTTAAACTGGCTTTTTCTGAATGCATTGGAAAAGCTCTAGTTAGAACTGATCAAGTTTTTAATTTCCCTTACCAGTGACCTTTCTTTTGTTAAGAGGATGCTTGATAATTCATACATTCTCTATCAATTTTTTCTTACCACGTTCTTTGAGTTTAGTGACTCCAAGCTATTTTACCAGTTACTTTGCTGATTAAAATAAATGAACTGTGACCACTTTTTGGCTTACTTGTTTATGGGCTTCTTCTGTATTGTTGTCTTGAAGTGGTTGTTCTTGACCTTCCTTTGTGGCTGTAACTTTTTAACCAATTACTCTTTTATTAGATAGCTCAGAGACCTTTCCTTTTGGTTGTCAGATTATGTATTTAAGTTAAATTTTGTAATTTAGCATTTAATTACTCCTTATCCCAAAGCTGATGGGCTGAGAGGATCCAGAACAATGCTTAAATTAAATATTTGGAGTTTTGTCTTACTCTTTGAACTCTTTCTATCTAGTTCTTGGAGTTCGTCCAACTCCTATATTTAAACTATATCCTATCTAGAAACCAATTTATTAACTAGTTCAGTGGCCCTTTTCCTTATGTACTCAAGCTTAATTTGTGGAACTTAGCATTGAATTACTCCTTTCCCAAAAACTGATGGGCTTAGGATCCAGAAACAATGCTTAAATTAAATATTTGGAGTTTTGTTAGTCTCTTTGAACTCTTTCAATATAGTTCTTGGAGTTCGGCAAACTCCTACATTCTGCTATATCCTATCCAGAAGCCAACCAATAAATCTCTTTGTTAGCTTTAGCTTGGTGACCCCTTTCCTTTGGTTGTGAGATTATGTTTTAGGTTAAATTTGTGGAATTTAGCATTGAATTACTCCTCCTTTTCCCAAATCTATGGGCTAAGAGGATCCAGAACAGTGCTGAAATTATTGTTTGGGGTTTTGTTAGTCTCTTTGAACTCTTTCTGTCTAGTTCTTGGAGTTCGGCAAACTCCTACATTTGCTCTATATCCTATCTAGAAACAAATTAATTAATAAATTTCTTTATTAGCTAGTGACCCCTTTCCTTCAGGTTAAATTTGTGGACTTTAGCATTAAATTACTCCGCATTTCCCAAAAGACGATGGGCTAAGAGGATCTAGAAACAATGCTTATATCAAATATTTAGGGGTTTTGTTAGTCTCTTTGAACTCTTTATATCTAGTTCTTGGAGTTCGGCAAACTCCTACATTGAACCATATCCTACCTGGAAAATCTAGCTTAATAATCTGTTCATGAGCATCTGTTGCTTTCTGCTATCGGCTTATCCTTGAGTTGAAACTTTTGTTCTGTTTTTGTGTCATGAAGAATTCGTAATTTGTTACTACTTGCAGGTAATTGTTATCAAAAAGCTAAGGGATTAGCATGCTCAAGCTGTACAATGCTTTAAGCATAAAAACATGACATCCTCTGTCACCTTGTTCTGCTATGAATCATCTGCTTCCTGTACAGATCAGCTTAGTCATTCTATGTTGCCGATTTGGAAGGATGGAGAAAGCTCTTGCTGTTAGACAGCATGTTGTGCGCTTAATCCTAATCCTTAGCTTAAACACAAACTCTGTGGTCTAACATGTGCAACACTTTCTGCAATGGTTAATGGTATTTTGAGCCTAAGGATAAGCAGGCAGCAACTCCTTGAACTGATCAGATCACCCCCGACACACCCGACAAGGAAGGAGTATATTAAGCCACCACCCCATTACTGCGACCTGTGAAAACTCTTCATCTATGGAAGAGTTGCAGTGGCCAGCTTAAGTTGTAGGAGTTTTGAGCTTTCATCTTTGTGCTATAAAGAACTTGTATGGATGTCAAATGATATTCTTTTCTGTAAAGCTTATTTGATTTAAAGTTTTAATTTTTATATTAATTTCTTAAAATTTCTTTGTTAGCTTTGTTAATGTTTAACAAAGAATTTACAAAATTTTGAATTTAATAAAATAATATTAAAAAATATTTTTTAAAAAATAAATTATAAAAACGTGCTTTTCAAAATGATTCTCTGAATCAGATTATATGGTCAAGGTTCGACTCACTTTAACTATTGAGTTACAATTATTGATATTCATACTAACTTGTGAAAATTTTTAAAAACAGAAAAGAATTGATATTCACACTAACTTGCAAAAATTTTTAAACAAAAGGTTTTAAATTCGAGCTATAAGGAGCGAAATTCTTAATCTAAAAGGACATATTTCTGTCAAATTAATTATAAAATACCTTAAATTGTAACGGTTATGACTCAAGTCAATATAAGCGGAGAATGTGATAACGGTTGTGACTCGAGTCAAACGGTTGTAACCTGAGCCAATATAAGTCGAGCGTGTGATAACGATTGTGACTCGAGTCAAGATAAGTCGGGCGTGTGAGGGTGAATATGAACCGGGCGTGTGAGGGTGAATATGAGCCGACGGTCGGGCCGTTTCACTTAGCTTGACCGTCACAGAACCTAACAAAAAGTATTCAAACAACCGGAAGAAAAACGAAATCAATCCGGACTTAACTCCGTTTTATCAAATCCGACTCACAAAACTTTCCAATCCGGATCTGTACCACGCACACTACACGCAACTACACAACACACGCGCTCGCGATTACGCTCAACACTCTAGCGTTTCTCTTTCTCTCTCATGAATTTTATTAGTACCGACTCGTTTTCTTTTACTGACTAAACAATGTCGCTTTCTGGTCGCTACACTCTATGGTAAGTTATTTACAGTCAGTACAGTTTATTTTTGGCTTACTATGTTAAGAAATTAGTGTTTTTGTTTTTGTTTGTGTGAACTGTAACGCATCTATGGAGGTTGGAACGAAATTTTATTCTGGTCAATTCGGTGTCGTTTTCGTATTCCGAAAGTTACAATTAAGAAAATAAGTTTTTTGAATTTTGTTTGTGTATTGTCAAATCCTTGGTTTCTTGCTTGATTTGCATATTGAAATTGAATTTGCTGCGTGTAGTGGATCAAACTGTTTCTTTGTTTTGGTTGGTATTTGAGTTCTTGTTGTGATATTTATTTGTTGTTATGGATTGCTTTGTGACTTCATTAATGAAGTTAAGTTTTGGAATCCAGAAATGGGTTTCATTTAATTGATGATTTGATAGTTTTAATGGGAAGAAAATTGACTCTGTTTGTTTGTTTGTTATGTTTCATGTTTATTTGTGGGTGTGTTTTCAGTTTGTTTACTTGAGTTGCATGTGGTGGATATTCCATGGAAACATTGGTTGGAGTTGAGGAGAATGAGGAGGGGAAGTTTAAAGAAAGTGGAATTGAGAAAAATAGCTCTTCGTTTTCTTCGCCAAAGCTGGGTGCAGACCCGGTTGTGTACAAGCTTGTTCGGGTACATTTCTATTTACATGTAGAATTGTGATTGTCTTGTTGGTCAATGCATTTGTATTGTATGCAAATGAAGAAAATTTGTTTATTTTGATCTATGGTTGCTCAAGATAGTATAATCATGCTAATTGTACTTTAAAGTTGGACCTAGAACTGTGAGGGAGCTGTTTTCTGCAGTGGTGTAAATAGTGTATTTTCAATTGTATAAAATGGAAAGAACTTACATATTTTTTGTTGTTTTCTTGGCTTATATGGTAGTAGTTCCTGCATTGATACTACGATTCCTTGCTTGCAAAAACACCTTTTATCTGTAAATAGGCATAGTAGCTTGAGACAATTGGAGATTTTTTATTGGAATTTCATTTTTTTTTTTTTGGTTTTTGTTTTGAAATGTCTTATAGCCTTTGTGAGAATAAAACGTCTTAACTCTGATTGAAACGTATAATAACTGATACTTGTTTAATATCTCCTCTGGTTGGATAGAGTGCAGGGTATTGTAATCTTCCAACTTCTGCTGGATTTTACTTAAAATTACATCAAGCACTTCCTTAATTCATGTTATTGTTTCATTTTTTTTTTTTGGTTTTTGTCTCTAAATGTATTATAGTTTTTGTGAGAATAAAGCGTCTTAACTCTGAATGAAACATACAATAACTGATGCTTGTTTAATATCTGCTTGCATAGAGAGCAGGGTATTGTAATCTTTCGACTTCTGCTGAATTTTACTTAAAATTAAATCAACTCTTCCTTAATTCATGTTAGTGTTTCCAATTCAACATTTTGTGTTAAGTTTGTGCTAATTTAATTGTCTTGATTAAGTAGTAGACCTTATAATTGTCAGAAAAATATGATAGGTGATTAGTATCTTTTGTTTGTTTCTTTACATGAAGAGATATCAATAATGAGGTTGATTTTAGTCGTGGAGTCAAATACTGATGATCATTTGTCCATTGGAAGAACTTCCCTTGGTTAGGTTGTAAGATTGATCATTGATCGTGGCCACACTTTTTCTAGAATGGATCACAATCATGCTGTTCTTTATTTTGAAAATCAGCAAAGAAGCAAATAGAAATCAAACAAAATGATTTGTGTCTCCTGAGTGAATGCTGTGCTGGAATAGTGGCTTGATGGGTCTCAAAATATTTCCATTCTGTCTCATTTTGTGGCTTAAATTACTTTCTTTTAGGTGGGATGTGGGATCCTGATGTCGTCCTTGGTTTTCAGGTTGACGGAGATGGGAGATTAGTGCCTGCGACAGATGATGAACTCATGGAGGTTGGAAATTTGCTTGCAGATGATAAGATTGAAATGCATCTAGTTGCAGACACTGTACAGACTGAAGGGTTCAATTGCAATGAAAAATCTTCCTCTGGGATGCCCCAGTTAGAAAGCTCAGAAGGTTTATCTATTTTGCTACTACATCAGATATCTGAACGTGGATTTTAAGAACATGAAAGGCTACCATATAAATCATTTTAAACATGAATTTTTAAGATGAAATTGAAACTGCTTTTCCTAATACCACACTTTTTAAGAGAATGAATGAAAGGTTACTGCCACTACCAGTACTACTACTACTGCAGACGCTATGAAATGAATTTGAACATTTTTTTTTTTCAGGGGATGAATTAGCGTTGTGTACGTCTGCTGACATGGGAAGGATTTAGTCCTTTGTTGCCTAATATTCCAAGGATCTCATTCTGCTAATGTTTTTTAGATGAGAAATCTTCTTCAAATATTTGATCTGGGTATTTATTTATTTTTCTTGGGGGGTTGGATTGGGGTGGGGAATGTGATCATTGAAACTTTAGTTCTTTGTTGCCTAACCAAATTAGATTATTGAGCTTCTGGATCTTCTAATTGAATGACTCTTGTGTATGCCTTTTCCAACTCTAGACTTGATATCCCCTGTAGGTTTTACAACATAGGCATCTCGTCACATTTGATAATTTGCTTATTGCGTTTTGTTTTATCATCTTAGATAACTGGTTCATGTTTTTCCATATCTGAATTAACTATTTTTGTCAGGTTTGTCCCAATCCGAAAACGCAGAAGTTGATGCAGGAAAGTCAAATACGCGTCTTGAGGTATTGACTACATTTCTTATCTATGGATTCTAAATCTATTTTAAAATGGAATGATTGTTTCATTTTTCCTTTATCGTTGTTTGTGCTTCTACTGACCACCACTACAACTATTTGTATGTGGTCTATGTTACTTAAATGATGCTGAACTTTACAATGGTGAACATAAATATCAGTCTGTAATATAGGTTTCTTCGCTGAGTGTAATTTCTGTTGTTTCTGCTTGTAAATCTGCAAACTTGAGTTGGTTCTAGTTTATCGAAGTATTAATTGAACTGTTAATTGTCTTGGATCCTTCTCGGCCGTTAAAATCTCTTATAGTACATTCAGGAGATATTGCAAAAGGCCAAACAGGAAGAGAGCCATCTCTTAGCTTGCGGATCTCCTGATCATTCTTCTGCTTATGTGCTTGTAGACGGCCAGTGTTCTGATCAGCTTGATACATTGCCTTGCATTGATGAGAAGATCCAATCTGAAATTCCTTTGCAGGAAAATGACCTTTCCTCTGCACTAAGTTTGAATGAAAACCCTATTAGTCAATTTGTCGATGCTGAGGAGTGCTCGCATCCATCAAACAGACAGATAGAAGGTCAACCATCAACTTCTGCTGTCTGTTCTAGTTCCAAGCCTGATTTTTCTATGTTAAAGGGGGAAATATGCTTGGACAATCTATCAATTAAAGAGCTTCATGAAACTTTCAAAGCAACTTTTGGGCGGGAAACTACTGTCAAGGACAAGCAGTGGCTTAAGAGAAGGATTGCTATGGGGTTGACCAATTCTTGTGATATTTCAACGTCGAGTTTTGTTATTAAAGATAACAAATTGGTGAGCAAAGGTAAAGAAGGAAACTGTTACAATGAAGCTCCTAATATCAAGGATCCTGCAGTTGGACCAGTGAATGGGGACTGCAAAAATTCATCAATTAACCACAGTCGGCAAATGGAAAAACAACAGTTTGTTTCTGGTGAGAAACTGAGAAACTGCAGCATAGACTATGATTGTGGAAGTGAAAACCTTCATACAGAACAGAGAGTTGCCAAGAGAGTTCGGAAGCCAACGAGAAGATACATTGAAGAACTTTCAGAAGTGGAGTCCAAAGAGCACAGTGGAAAGTCAATAATTTCTGCTAAAACTTTTGGACTTAGACAGATGTCCCCAAAATCTAATGCTAGGCCTGTTAGAATCGACTCTTCTAATAGAACTGTCAGGCTGGATTCCCTTGGAGGATCTGGAGTTCAGGTTCCGTACGTTTCTCGAGTCCGAAGGAGCCGTCCAAGGAAAAATGTCATGGCACTTATGGTATGTAAAATCCCTTTCTGCCTCAAGAATATGAGAGTAGCTTATACATATACTTTTAGACAAACCTTGACATTGCGAGGAAAACCATGCATGTTATATTATCTAAATTTCTTTTACTATGGTATGGAAAATCCCCATCTGTCTCAGCAATATGAGAGTGGCTTATACATATGTTTTTAGACAAACCTTGACATTACGAGAAAATCATGCATGTTATACTAGATATTTCTAAATTTTTTGTTCATTTTTGCTCATGTATTGTGTACCTGGTTCTTCTAGGGGGTAGAAATTGTTTGGGTATTTACTTGGATGACATAATTTGTATCGCAACCTGCAGGAATTACACCCCTATGGCACAGCCATGGCAGCTACACTGGTCAAGAAAGCCCTCAGTGTGCATACTTCTCAACCGAACAGTGAGAGCGGGGACATAGTCTTGAAGGCCATATCTGCTCCTGAACAAATCCAACAGCCGGTAAGACTAACTTTATATTTGTCTTGTGAATATATATAGCTTGTTAATGGAGTTGATTAGATTGCTCTTGCGTGCCACTGGATTTCTGGTCAAATTTATTTGAATGGAACAGTTCATCTGACAGAAATTGTAATGTCTATGTCCTGGGTATCCAATTCCATCAGTCCAGATTTCTCTTCATAAATTAGTTTTGGATGTGGAATAGTGAATTAAAGGTCGATAATAATGTTTTTCCAGCACGTTCTGAAATACCATGCTGCATGTAGTGAACACTTGGGAACAATGTTAACTGAGCGGGCTGGCAAGACTTGGATATGACGGGCATATATGATGTATGGTAGCAATAGTCTCCTTAGGTGATAATCCGAATTAAAAGAAAAATTGTTGACATGATTTGTTAACATTGTTCAAGACTTGGCTGTTATGTCAATAGAGAGTTTACCTGTTATTGTTGAAGAATTTATGGAGTATGGCTATCTCTTGGGCTTTTTCGTTATCTTCTGCTTTTCAAGTTTTGTGCATTGTTTGTTGTATGCCGGTTTGATGTATGTTAACTTTACACACTTATTGCACTGCAATGGAATTTCTACCCAGTTTATAGTTGAACCAGAGAAGGATAAGCAGTTCTCGGCAATGGTTTCAATTGAACGGGGGCAGAATATGGAGCTGGAACATGTAGATCTGTCTGGTGATACTTCGGATGATAACGTAGTTACTGTACCCACTGTTAAAGGTGGAGTGAGAAGGAAACATCACCGAGCCTGGACTCTGTCCGAAGTTATGAAACTTGTTGAGGGTGTGTCCAGGTACGGAGCGGGGAGATGGTCTGAGATCAAAAGGCTTGCTTTTGCTTCCTATTCATATCGTACCTCTGTTGATCTCAAGGTATGTATAATACGAAAAATCACTACATGTTAACTTAATATAGGACTAGGTTTGGCTGCTGCCAATAATTTTATTCTGATAGTATAACTTATTTCATAGGACAAATGGAGGAATCTGCTGAAAGCTAGCCTTGCACAAACACCTCCAGATAAAAGGGTGAGCAATTTACTTGTACTTTCATCGACATGTGGTGGTGCAATTACTTGATCAGTGTTCTCTTTTTCTCCACCAATGCAGATGGGTTCCCGGAAACATGCATCCTCGGTGCCAATCCCTGCACCTATTTTACTTCGTGTGAGAGAGCTTGCCGAGATGCAGTCCCAGGTTCAACCAAATGTGAGCTCAAGCAAGCCGGCTGGGTCTACCGGAAAAAATAATGTAAATGAAACAAGATTAGGGTACCTGTAACATTGTAGATAAATAAAAATAATAACACACACTTTTTCTGTTGTCTAGAGGTGGGTTTACATTAGTTAAAAGACTTAAAAATCTTTAGCTCCTTAACAAATATGATCTTTCAGTGTAATTTTATGGTGCTTCAATTCCTTTAAATACCTTTAGTTGTTCTTGCTAAAGCTATTTTTATTTTATTTTAGAATGGATTTATGTAAATATTCTCAAACAGGATAACATCTCCTCCATGTATGTATATTCTAATTATTGGATTAATGCAGAAATAAAAAAAGAAATTTCTCATATTTTATTGTCAACCTTTAATATCCCTTTCAATCACTATTTACATTTTGTATAATGACACCCTATTTTTTATACTTGTCAAAAGTATCCTATTTTATTTGGGTCTTAAAAAGTTGCCCATTACTTAAAGTTTTAGGAAACAGCCCATCTTTTGGGGCCTGTAAAAAATAGCCCCCTTTGTTTGGGCCTGTAAAAAATAGCCCAAAAAGGTCTTGTTCTGAGCCCTTTTTTCATGTCACCCTCTTCACTCAGTCTCTCCTCCCACAAATACTCAGAAGCATCTGTGTCTACTCCTCTCTCTATTATCAGCTGCTGCAATCCGCGTTAATTCAGTCCCCGTGAGTTATACACCAACCGAGTTCACTCACGCTGTTTCGCTCCAATTTCATGCATTTAATAGCCATCAATCCAAACAACAAGCTAAAAACTTCCAAAATAAATTCAAACTCTTTTACTTTTTCAATTTTCTTAGCACCCAATTGCTTAATCCTCATAATCAACGGTTACATGATATTATTTTTGTGAAAATTGGTTTCCTAGTATGGTTTGATTGTTTATCGGTTTATAGCTTTAATAATTGTTAGAAGCTGGCTAATTTTGTATTTTTGTTCCTAATCTCTCTGGGTTTTTTTTTTTTTTGGTATTAGCTTCAATAAGGAAATAAAAAAATGGGGATCATTGAAAAGATTAAAGAAATTGAAGCCGAGATGGCTCGCACCCAGAAAAATAAAGCCACAGGTAAATATATAATTGCTGTTATTTCTTTCAATGGAAAAAAAAAAGTATTTATTTTTTTGGTTTGTTTAATTGTGAAGTGATAAATTTGCAGAGTATCATCTTGGCCAGCTAAAGGCAAAGATTGCAAAATTGAGAACACAATTGTTGGAGCCTCCAAAAGTACGTGGATTTGTTATTCTTTCAATCTTGTGTGCATGTATAGTAATTTAAAATTTTTTCGAGCAGTTACTGCATTGGCTGGTGAATATGAGTTAGTAGCTTGTTTCTCTGTAATTATTACAGCTGTAGGTGCAAGGGATGGGAGTAGCATTTATGAATCAGGTCTCCCACATGCTTATTGTTATTGAAATTCATGAATCAGGGTTCTAGTGGAGCTGGAGAAGGTTTTGAAGTTACAAAATATGGTCACGGACGCGTTGCACTCATAGGTTTTCCGAGGTGTGTCACCTTTATGATCTAAATATTTGTGCTCTTTTTTAGTAGGTAGATATTGAATTTCCTTGCTCGTGATTTGACACCAAATGGATGGAAAATCCTTGCAAACTGAAAAGCTTAGTTTCTCATCAACTAGTTATCATCATTGTCATTATATTTCCTTTCAAATGTATACAAAAATAGAGAGGACGAGAGCTCTAAAATTTGCAGTTTCAATAATGTTTTGGTTGCAGTGTGGGGAAGTCTACCCTTTTAACCATGTTAACGGGCACTCATTCAGAAGCTGCATCTTATGAGTTCACAACACTTACCTGCATTCCTGGGATCATACACTACAATGATACTAAAATTCAGCTGCTTGATCTGCCTGGAATTATTGAAGGTGCTTCTGAAGGCAAGGGACGTGGGAGGCAGGTCAAAAATTTTCATCTGCTTGTTTTTTTTTTTTTTTTTCTTTTCTCTTTGTGGTATCATGTCAGCATCTGTTAAAATAATATTACATAATGAGCCCAAATCAGAGTAGAATTCTGATGAAATCTCTTACTGGATGTTGTTCAATGAAGTTCTTGTAAAATAATTGCATAGACATTGGTTTTGCTATACATCTCTTTGCCCAGCATGTTGGATATATTAGGAGTTCAAGAAATATGACGAGACTGTTTGTCTCTCAGGTTATTGCTGTCTCCAAGTCTTCAGACATTGTGTTGATGGTTCTTGATGCCTCAAAAGTAAGTGCTTTATTGTGTCCTTTTCTATCAGTTTAAGCTAAATAATTTATGTGCAACTTGCTGTGTGCCGCAGCTGTTATTAGTTATGTTACTTTACTGTTTTGGTTTGTAAGTTTTTGTCAAATTTTTCCCTAATCTTGTGTAATCTGTTCGCACAATACCTCAGAGTGAAGGTCATCGACAAATATTGACGAAAGAATTGGAAGCCGTAGGTCTACGTTTAAACAAGAGACCGCCTCAAGTAAGTTTATATTTACTTTTCCCACCTGCTTTGCTATGTGAACGCTGATTTCATTTAGGTGTTTTTCTCTTGCCTAATTATCTATCTAATACTTTTAATAATGAGTAAGTGTATAGTATCTTTTCCCAATGTCTCCGAGGATGTATCATTATGAGTTTCTCTATTTTTTTTTTGGGCAGATTTATTTCAGAAAGAAAAAAACTGGGGGTATTTCTTTCAACAGCACCATGCCTTTAACTCACATAGATGAGAAGCTCTGTTACCAAATTCTACATGAATACAAAATTCACAATGCAGAGGTACTGGGTCTTTATCTAAACCAATTAAGTTGTATTCAGTTGATGGTTTGCTGCAGAATCTGGGAGTCGCTGCTTTTACTTTGTTGCTTAAACGTCACACAATGGCTTCGGCATAAAAAAAAAAGTTCAAACTAGCCCAATAATGGCTTAAATGATGGAGCCTAGGGGACATGATATTATTGCTCCATTTATTTCCTGTGCTAATATAAATGTATATATTTATTTATTTTCTCTGGGGAAAATGAAAGGAAAATTGATATTTCTGCCATTGCATAAAGGAATTCTGAATTTCTCTAACCTCGATCAGATTCTCCAATGAATGACTCATTGTTCTTCAGAATAGAATCAATTTAGTGGTAGTTCTTTTTCTTATACTAACATTTTCTGATATTTTTCCTTTTTGCCTACAATTAACGCTTCCTAGGTCATGCAAATGAGTGTTTAACGCACTGCTAACATGATTTGATCTCTTTTAGTTATCTTCTTGTGCGTTAACTAGCTTAGCACATGATTCTCTTTCAACATGCTTCTTCATATGTGCCATCTCTTATGGCTTTTATTTCATCTCTATTTTATTGTTCATCAATTATCTCAAAGAAAGTGGTACTAATTTTCTGGCGATCTTGTTGTAGGTGCTATTTCGAGAGGATGCCACAGTGGATGATTTGATAGATGTCATTGAAGGAAACCGTAAATACATGAAGTGTATATATGTTTACAATAAGATAGATGTTATCGGTATTGATGATGTGGATAAGTTAGCTCGCCAGCCAAATTCGGTTGTCATTAGCTGCAACCTGAAGGCATGTTCTAAATTTATAATCTTTGTTAAATGTAAATGAGATGTGAAGGATCATATTTATTAGGACTTGAAGTACCATTAGAATCTAATGATATGCACAAACCATGCTGACCAGCCATCTTAGTTCCAGATCTTTTTGCTGGTAAAAACAATATCGATTTTATAAGATTTAGGTCTTAGAGTCCAATGCATTTTTCTCGCATGTAATTTTTGTTATGTCTTCTATTTCTGTATGCCAACCAAGCACATTACTCTGACATCAAAGGTGATTCCAAATCTGTGTGTAAACAGAAGTAGTTTGAGCAAATTATTACCTATAAATTTCCTTATTGATGTGAATAGTTTTGGGAAAGATTAACTGATTGTTCATGTTGCGTATACAGCTGAACTTGGACAGATTGCTTGCAAGGATGTGGGATGAGATGGGACTTGTGAGAGTTTATACGAAGCCACAAGGCCAGCAACCTGATTTCTCCGAACCTGTAGTTCTATCTGTTGTACGTCACGTATTCATCTATTATCAAATTAATACATCTGTATATTGGTGTATTATATATGCACGAGTTCCTGGCTTTTCCATTTTTCCATTTTTCCGGTTTTCTTTATTCTTTGTTTTTGGTAATTGATAGGATAGAGGTGGCTGCACGGTGGAAGACTTCTGTAATCACATACACAGAAGTTTGGTGAAGGATGTGAAATATGTGCTAGTTTGGGGTACGAGTGCAAGGCACTACCCACAGCATTGTGGCCTTAGTCAATTTCTTCAAGATGAGGACGTGGTTCAGATTGTTAAGAAAAAGGTGCAAAAGTTTGTTCCTTAGCAATCTGATTGAACTTAAATCTATGTTAAGTTTACAAGGCTGTTTTATTGATAATTTGAAGCAAAACTTTTGTGATTCGCATTTGTGCATACCGTTCCAGGATTTCCTTTTCATGAAATCACCATCTTATTCCCCCATAAACAAAAATATTGCAGTTATGATAACTTTGGGGTTTTGGATAAAGAAAATAACTTGGAATTGTATAATCATTCTTACCTCAAATTTGTGAACTTTAGATGGAGCTTAAGCCCAGTCTTTTTATTGAGGATTTAGTTTACTTTTTTAAAAAAATCATCACGGTTCATTGCCTCAAGGGGAAATTTAACTGTTGTGATTTGAATTTTACAGGAAAGGAGGATTTAGTTTACTTTTTTTTTAAATCATCGCGGTTCATTGCCTCAAGGGGAAATTTAATTGTTGTGATTTGAATTTTACAGGAAAGGGAAGATGAAGGGAGAGGTCGGTTCAAATCACATTCGACAGCCCCTGCACGAATATCCGACAGAGTGAAGAAGGCTCCCTTGAAAACATGATTATGTCAATGGATGCTATGGCGCGAAACTTTGATTCTCGGATGAAATGGGATTGAAAAACAATTGGTAGCTGAGGTGTGGTACGACCAAAATCATAGATACTATTATGAGTCTGGTATCCAGAATAGATATATTTTGATGGGCGGTTGTATTTTTAATTTTATTTTTAAAGTGGTGCTGATTAGATGCTTTATTTTAATTTACTTGGCTGTAATTTCCATTTTGGAACAATATTGAGAAACATTTGAAATCTATATCATTTTGTTTCATTAAATTTTATTGAATAACTGCTCTAGATATGCATGCGTGGTGTGAATTATATCAGATTCCTGGAAATCCATTCTTCTCCAGAGTTCAAAGAAGGCAAACTGAAAAGTTTCAAAATCCTTAAATTATTCAACTTGCTATCCAGCTACAGGTAGGAGATTTTTTCTTTCCTGTCTCACTCATCCTCATCTTCACTCTCTCAGCATCTTTCCATTTACCTTTTGATGATAAATATTTGCCAGAAGCATGTAATTTCCGTATTCCCAAGCTCAAGTTCAAACAGATGCCTGGCTGCAGCCTCACCCAATTCATCATTTTCATGAACTTTACAAGCTCCTAGCAGAGCTCCCCAAGTTCCTGCATCTGAGACATTTTTCTATTCCATTATATGGGCACCTAGCATGCACACTACTGATTCAGCTATATAGACATTTATGCATAATTCATTAGAAACCAACGTCATCTAAATCATAGAACACCCTTTTTCTCCATATAACATAGCAAGTTCCGGGAAGCATGTATCGTGACATTTTCCAACTGCAATGCGTCCACTATCTGCACAAAAACTTGCAATGTACAATGATAATGGATCACCAAGTTGGAAATTTGAGCAAGCCTAACCCCTAGTTCCTGAAACCTGAGTCCAGACACATACCTGTATCTACTATCGTAGGTTTGTCTCCTGCCATAAAGGTCTCAGATTCCTTGAATGAAATATCACCCTGAATCCTTATATCAAACAAATGAATCTGCAATAGAATACCATTGTTCAATTACTCTTTCCTATGAATCTTTTTGCGAATAATTCCTTCCAACATCATCAAATAGATAAATACCAGACAGGAAAATCATATCATATCGATTGATTTTCTGTGAAATTTTCTATTCAGAAAATGGTGCTTGGAAGCGATCATAACCTGGCAAAAGAGTAACATCATTTGTATGGAGATCAAAAATATTACCCGTATCTTTTATTACTACCTCTTTCATTTCCCAAATTCTTCTTGTATCATTCTCCATCACTCAAATTTCAACTTTGACACCTTTGTAATATACTTGACAAATGCTAGTTTCCCTTCATATTGCACCAGCTTTTTCCGAGAATAATCATCTCCAGAAAGCACTTCTGGAAAAGCAATCTGCATCCACTTCCCGCATCTAACATGGAAGGCAAATACTTTGTAGCTGTTTGTTAGCCATTGAAATGCTCCATTGGCATAGATTGGAAGTTCATCACTCGAGAACACAAGATCAGGCAATTTTACATTTTCTGATCGTTTCCAGGTTCTGAAAGTCTTATTATCTTGTAATGCAATGGTTCAGATTTGAGAACAATCATAGCATTTGCTAGAGTAAGGAATCTTGTTTTCGGGTTCGGGATTTTTCTCCATTCCCTAGTAGTAGGCTTGCAGACATAGTACCTGGATTTGTTTTCAATATCTGAAGAGTTGACACAACAGACCAAACCTTGGATGGAAACAGCTTCAATTTTCACCTCCTCAGGCAAGAACTTCAAAGACAATGAACGTTCCGGGAACGAGTTTTCGTGAGAGAAGAAGATGAGATTGCTTCTTGACTTGTTAAAGGATTGAATGAAATAGCCTGAAATTGCTCCTGTCGAATTGCAATGTTGGTGAACAAAATGAAAATCACGGGTTACATGGTTCCATTCTTTGCTTATTAGCCTAATTTTGTGAAGTGTGTCAAATGAAGTTTTTGTAAGAATTTGGTAAATGATATTATTAGGCAAAGGAGGACATTGGATTTGAGTAAGCTCCATGGAAGAATTTGAATACAAATTAGAGGAGATATAGAGATTAATTTCTATACGCATGCTTTGCTACTCTTTGGTGGTTTTTCTACTTATAATAGCCAAAAAGGGGAAATTTAATATAAGTTAGAAATTCAATTTAGTGCCCATTGATTGTCACATTGGCATTAGATGAATGTTATCTAAGACACTGAGTTTTGTGTTGATAATCTATGAAACAAAGACGTTATTGGCAAACATAAAATTTGTTAAGAATAATCTAAAAAATGTATAGATTCCATCCATTGACATACAAGTAATTCTATGATCTGTCTCAAGTTTTACAATAATTGAATAGTAAATTATGTAAAATGTTGAAAATAATAAAATATATATATATAGGTGTCACATAGTGCATGTTCATCAAATAAATTAAGGCAGGGAAAACTTGAAGACAGAAGATGAACCCTTCAACTGGTAACAATTGGGTTGAAATATGTTTAACTTATGAATATGGTTATTTGTCTATATTTCTTTTTGGGTTGAAAACTGCATCCAATTCTTCCATAAATATTCTAAAAGATTTCAAGCTCTACAAATCCTTTCAGAATACAGATTCAGTCAAAGTAATAACAATAATAATAATGCCTCTCATTTGTTATCTTCTTGTGCCGGTGGGATCAATGGTCTTGCCATTGTAGTTTACACAATAGTAATGTTCGGATGGTGCGGCTTCGGTCCCCGGCTACCTCGTCCTAGCTCAGCCAGAGTTTCGGAGAGGACGAGCTTGAGCCGGAGTCCATATTTAGCTTCTAAATTCAAGAATACACTGGAGATTGAGAAAGCTGAAGTAGTTGTAAAATCAGAATGCGTTGTGTGCTTGTCAAGTTTTAAAGATGGATAGAATGTTTGCCAGCTTCCTCGTTGTAAGCATTCCTTTCATTCTTCTTGTATTGACATGTGGCTTTGCTCTCATTCCGATTGCCCAGTCTGCCGTCCGCCGGTTGACCGGATGAATTCTAGAAATTGAGGGGGAATTGGCAAGGGAGGATAATTCCAGGGAAGTCTTGCCATATATTGTATAATTAGGATTCGCAAGAAATTTTTTGATTTGAAAGTCTAAACTGTACAAACTCATTGAAAAACAGCGTACATCGATCATGGTACATTTGATCAACTAGCTAATTAATCTATCCTCATTACAAAAATAATTCCTGTCCTACATATTTCTCTTCTCCACAGCAACAAATTGTATTGAAAATTCCAGGATTCAGATCTTAAGACAGTTCAAAAATTGATTCACGTTTAAAGTTCCTGTAATATTCGGAACTCAGCTCCACAGAAACTCGGCCAATTGATTGTTCGTTCTTTCTGTAGGGTGGCCGCCATCAAAATATACATATTCACTAGAGTTTTTGCACAAATTGTAAGTTTCTTTTCCACCATTTCCCCCACAATTTCTTCCATTGAATTGCCCGTTTCCACAGCATGCAATCTTCCCTTCTTTGCAAAGATGGCTAAGATTGTTGAAGTTCATCCCATCAGGCCAAGAAGTCTGTGGACCTTTTTCGCTAGCATTGAGATACTAACTGTTTCCAGGGGTCGAAATGTGAGTCTCCGATAACAAATAAAAGCTTGTGTTCATTTTCTTGCTTGGATTCACCGGAGTAAGCAATTGGATTGACAGTCTAGCACCTAAAATTATGACATACAGGAAAGTTTTTTTCGTTTACACTGAATGATGGTCCATGGTTATTGATTAATGCCAACCTCAGGTTTTTTGTTGGAGAAATACATGCCTTAATAATAAAAAAATTTCGAACTTCTAAAAATACTCACATTCTATCCTACTTGTAATGAGCCCATGAACATTTTATATGTCATTGAAACTGGGTACTCGTATCCACATATCAGAAAACATTATGGTGCATTTAGTAGCCCCAGAAACTATGTATACACAGTCTTTTAACCAAGCCCAAAAAGCCTTATGTCCCAATTGAATTTAGTATGCGACTCCTTGGAGGCCTCAAAATTTGAGGATAGAAGTCCAATATTTATTACATGATGGGGGAGAGATTTGCTCATTAAGAAGAAAATTTTGGATGGTTTTCTTCAATCTCTCTTTTCATTTTGGTTTGCAGATAAGTTCTCTTCATCTAATCAGAGTATTTCTTCATGTCATATAAGTTACAAGCACCAATTTGAATTATGGGATTATATGCGCATCAAAAGTGCTTTTATAAGAAGTGCTTTTAGTGAATATATATATATATATATATAATTATTATTGCTTAGTTCTCATCCCAAACAAAAGGTCTACTTGAACACCAAATTCACTGTAAACAAGTCTTTGCATGCATGGCAACACAATACAATACAACCTACGCAACAAAGACTCCTACCTAATTTCTTCCATAACACCAATATTTTCATCTCAAAATCCAAGCCATATACACTGCAATGATGCCGACACCGATGGCACCGGCAGCGGAATCCAATGGCCGGTGGCACGATGGACACCGAACATTTTGCATAATCATGTAAAATTTTACTGTCACCATCAAATCTATCCAAATTTGAACTAGGCTTTGATTGGCATAACTCCTCAATCATATGTATTACACTTACAATCGTACGTAAAGTCGCTGTTAGAGGAAGTGGAAGCATGGAAATTATATTTATTCAACTTGGAGATTTTAGGTGTCGGTCTACACCTAAAAAATGCGCTAAAATTTACGATAATCTTGGCTTTAAATTTGCCTATTTTCATGGGACCTTGCTTAAAATTCAGGCTATAGCAATAACATTGATGTGATGCTTTGTATTTATATGAGTTCACATCTATTGTCTTCATAGAAAATGAAATTCAAGACTATATTTTCTTGTTTAATTAAACTCATACCTAAAAAAAAAAAAAAAAAAAGAATGCCCATATTTTTGTTATGTCAATATTATATCGTTCATAATTTTTTTGTTATAATTTTTAATTTTTTTAAAAAATAATATAATTATAATTAAAATTTTGAATTTAACTCGTATAAAACACAAAAATACTCAAACTTATAATTGATATTTGTAATTTATGAATGATTATACTACTAAAAATTTATCTAATTCCTATGAAAAAGCACTTTAGTGTAAGAATGAAGTGAAATGATGTTCATAAATTAAAAATGTGGACCATGAAAATGAAATAATGCTAACCTAATATATAGCTATATGCTATATGCTATAGCAACTCTCCCACTTTAGAAACGAGGTGGCTAAAAAAGCCTAAGCCTATTGTGGGACACAAACTTTAAAACTTATCTCTCCCTTGTTTAATTATTTTCTAGCCATTAATTGATTAACAATTTCACTTTCAAATCATAATTCATTTGCCTTTCCTAACTTGTGATCCCAAGAGATCTTCCATGGCCGCCGGATAATGAAATGTGTGGTGATATGCAATTTCATATTTAGCATAATATCAACGAGTCTAGAACATACAATGAATCTTACTTCTAAAAATGATAACATATGATACCTATGCAACATGATAACTAAGAAATCTATTGAAATTCCTAGGCAGGCGATTAAGTAATATCAATTTAGCATTTGCAATCACTTTCTCTATCATTGTTAATGAATGAAGCCAAATTTATGAGAACGGTTAATTTACATTTCATGTACCTTATATCATTTAACGTAAAATTTAAAGCATAAAAGTGATAATTTAAAACGATTAAAGTAAATTTTAAAATATATAATAAAAAAAAAAAAACTTAATAAAGTACATGAAATGAATTGTAGACAATCCCAAATTCATATATATTTCTGCTTCATATAATTAGGGCGAGCAAATTTGAACAATTATTGAATATATACAGAATATTATGCGTCATTTGACACATATTTTTCATTTATTTTTGAAAATATTTCTCCTTCCCCTTTTGTTTTTTATATTTAAAAGATAAAGTCGTTGTAGAAACTTGAAAGTGTAGTCTAATTAGCTAGATGATGAGATGCCTGGCTAGCTAATTAATTTATTAATTAATGAATTAATGATTTAAAATTTGGTTAACTAACATCATTAGTGGAAAGGATACATACATTTATTAATTTATTACATAAATTAATCCTAGCAATCATTATCCTTTGATGGATATGTTTCAATCGACCTAGCTAGATCATTTCAATCGTGCATTTGTTGAAATATTTATTTAGTGTAAAAAGTGCTTTCAACAATCATATCATAACCGTTTAAGAAGAGTGCATTTTTGTATTTTTGGGATTTTTTAATGTTAAAAATTATTTTTAAATATTTTATC